>WNNJ02001148.1:0-41664 GCA_012934845.2 Pomphorhynchus laevis | reverse complement strand
CAAGGTCGTTAAAGAAAATACGCCAGAAGGCGGCTGAACCTGGCATATATAATCACAAGTTCCATAGGGAAAGGAGTTGATAATCTGCATATGAGTAATTCGAACGAAGTGTAATATATTTTAGCGTTAATTTTACGCAAAGACGTTAGGTGACTAGCAATTGTCACAATACCGCCATGGTTAGAAGCAGTAGACGTGGGAGAGACAATTGGACGATCTGATTCAACTAGAGAACAAGCAGCGCGGCATAGACGACGAATAGCAAGATCGTCAGAGTCAAAGTGTCAGGATTTGGTAATGCAGAGAATATTGATAGATAATTGATCGAAGATATCATGGAGAAGATCAGCTTTTTGAAGAATTGAACGAGTGTTAAAAGACAGACGAAATGTATGCTAAGGAACGAGATCGACTAGCAAAGAAGACAGTGGGGAGAGACGGGACACCATCGTATTTTCGGCCTCGTGTGTTCGACGTAAAAATTTTCGTAGATTTGATGGAATGATAAAGATGACTCGCCGTTTGTTTTACGACGAATTCTCAATGCGAGCTAAATTGAGTTAGGCAATATCAGAAGGGGAGCGGTTAGGATAGATTCGACAAGTAGATGAAGTGGTAAGAAGTTCAAAACGTTGTGAAAGTACCAAGGAAGCATGTGATCTATGTCAAAAAAAACAATTTTTCTGAGTGGAGGTTCGAGATGATTAAATTTAGTGGATTTGTTTAAACGGATCAAAGGTACAGCAGCGATATTATTGATGAGGGATGGATTATCATCAGGAAGAATGATTGCTAGGTTAGACCTGAAAGCGGATACATAATCATCGTGACGAAATTGTGGAGAAGCAGATTCGGAAAGCTTTAAGTTAGATATGATACCACAGCGATCGCGCGAAGGAAATCGATTGCTTTGATGTAGTGGACAAACAGAGTTGGTAGGAGTAGAGCCAGAAGAGAAGATATAAGTGGCAATGACAGGTGTACTCGATGGAGATTGAAGATAAGTTGGAGCTTGTGTGACAAGTGGAGTGTTGAATCTTTTGATCTGATATGTTACTGGAGATGATTTTGACGGAAGGATGTAAATTATTGATAGCCTATACGGGGAGGTAGAGTAAAGAGTACGTGAAGCGAAGAAAGATGTATGAGATGTATTTAGATGAGGGAGCAATAGGAAGGATAATGTATAAGATGAACAGCTTTACAGTTTGCCTTGCTAGGATGATTAAGATGAATGAAGTTTTATCCGTCGTCGAACGAGGAGTGTGTGAGAAGGTTCAAGAATGGGATTATAAGATGCGAAGTCAGATGTTGATGCGATGGAAACGTCAAAAACAGTATCGGTCTGAATAATCGTATATGAGATAAGTTGATGAGCAGGATAGCTGTAAAAGTTTTACTGATGTGCAAAACCCTCATGTAAACGGTTTATTTTGATACACCGAGCGGTCCGATTTTCTAACTCGAACAA
The DNA here is from genome assembly GCA_012934845.2 of Pomphorhynchus laevis. NCBI lineage: Eukaryota > Metazoa > Acanthocephala > Palaeacanthocephala > Echinorhynchida > Pomphorhynchidae > Pomphorhynchus > Pomphorhynchus laevis. The sequence continues at coordinate 40,193 of WNNJ02001148.1, read as the reverse complement.
GGGTCCATACCTTACAATCTTTACAATCGCATCCAACTTCCAAACGATCATTGCATTATGATTTGGAAGATGCGTTATCAGGAACATGGATTTTGAGATCGACTTTTTCTAGGCATGATCTTTTATTAAGAGATTAAGATCAATCCGCGTGCGTAGCTAGCGGATCTGACAGGAAAAAGTTGGCACTGACAGGACAAATCTGTAACTGACAAGAAATATCTGGAATGTATTAATTTGATGTTAATCTTGAATTAACTTGAACTGGCCAGAATCGTTTATATTCACAATCGTTTATATTTCAAATCGAACAAGGGTCCTTTACGTCATAATCTAATGCATATAATTAGATATAGTAATAAGCACAATGTATTAATAAGCATAATGTAATTCTAACAGAATAAGATTTTATGGTACTGAAGTATTTTCCTGGAGATACGAAGAGAGTGAGAAGACCGACCCACAACCAAATGCATTTTTGGTATGCATCAAAAATCTTACAATTTTTGCTACAAATTGTTCTAATTGAGGTTATCATGCATGTTCTTCAATCGTGTGATTTATATCCATCGCTATGACAAAATATTTGACAATCGATCAGCTCTTATTCAAAGCAAAATGCCTATGGGTTTAACGCGGAAAAGTGTTACTTTTCTTTTTTAATGTTTTGAGGTCAATAGTGACTATGAAACTATGTCAACGAAACAACCATATACTGCTCATTTATTACGATATTGTAAAATCGATAATTACATCAAATTTTTCATCTATTTTTTAATTACAAATATTCGCTTTTTCACTTTAAAGTTTTGCCCGTTGTTCCCTCTCTCTATTCGCATCTTTGTGTCGTTGTTTGCCTTTAGCTAAGAAAACAATGATTTAGAGTCTCTAAAGTGAGACTTTAGAGTCTCACTTCACAGCGAACATTTGCTTAATATTTAGCAATTGAATTGCCATTTTTCGCAACTTTGTCGTTTAAATACTTTTAAAATCATTTGCGTTTGTCACTCGACATTTTGACCACAATTTTTTCGCTCTCAAGAAGACAGTTTACAAATAAATTTTATTTTCATTTATGCAAATATTTATTTTGATTATTTTATTTTTCCTAAAAAATCATTGCATAATGTGGTAATTTGTTCAGTTCCCAACTAAATATTGAATTTTATCGAGAATTATACCAAACATTGCATATTCATAATTAATGCCTTATTTGTGAAATAATGAGTCGTCCTTAATATTGAAGATAATCCAGTTATGAACGTTATTCTAAGACATTCGCGCATTGTCAAGTATGATCCTGTAATCATCCTTAATATTGTAGTTATGAACGTTACTCTATGAAATTCGCGCATTGTCAAGTCTGATCTTGTAGTCTTCCTTAATATTGAAGATAATCCAGTTTTGAACGTTATTCTAAGACATTCGCGCATTGTCAAGTATGATCCTGTAATCCTCCTTAATATTGTACGTAATCCAGTTTTGAACGTTACTCTAAGAAATTCGCGCACTGACAAGCCTGATCTTGCATAATACTTCAACTTAAATTTTATCTATATTTTCTTCAATTTAATCAGTTATGCGGATTAAACTTTAAATGTTATTAAATCTTATTTTAACTGGTCAAATAATTAATATTTTATTTGTCATATACATTAATATTACATATAATAAAATATTTTAAATTATAATAATTAGGTAATTATTAAAATTTTTGCCATCAAAATTTTCTAATATTTAATTAGAATAATTAAATATTAGAAATATATTAAATGTTTTATATATTAATATATATTATATTAATAATATATATTATTGCCGATCTTTTTTCTCACTGTTCAATGTCTTATACTCCTTCTTTTGTTCTCGGAGACTTTAACATTCGTCTTGATCGTCCAGCTGACTCTGACTCTATCACTCTAACTATTCTTTTTTATGATCTTAACTATAAATTACTTTCAACAAGCCCCACTCATATTCTTGGCGGTGCTCTCGACATCATTGATGTACCCAACTGCTTCAATGACTATACCTCCTTGTCAATTACTGATCCCGGTTTGGCCGATCATTTCTTTGTCACTCTTACTATGCTCGTCCCTATCCCATCTTTCTTCTCCACCTCCAACATTAGCTACTCCATGCCGGCATTGGAAACTTTTCGATATCTCTATTTTCTGTTCTATCTTACTCAATTCTTCGACCTTTTCGCTTCCACTTAACTATCTTTCATAATTATCTTAAGTATCTTTTTCTTTGATTCTAAACTTACGTCGATCCTCAATCACTTTCTGCCCATTCGATCCCAACGTTTTCAGCGCTTACGTCATGCTCCCTGGTTCGATTCCGAATTTTGTCCTTCTAAGTGTCGACTCCGTAAATCTTTTCGTGTTTAATCGTTTTCTTAAACGTTCTCCAAACAAACTAACTCAAAATCTCCGTGTTCCTATCTTTCTCTTAGCCGTTCCCATCTCATTCTTATGCGTACAATGCGTATTCTCTTTTGACGAAATCAACTCAAGTACTCTTCCAACTCTAAATCTAACTGAAAAAATCTTAAACTCAGTTCTTTCACGATCATATACTCCTTGTAACATAAATCCTAATAAATTTTCTTCTTATCTACAATCTAAGCTATAAAATTAACTTTCTCATCTGCCCATATGCCCCTTGTATCCACTCTTCTCTTTAAATACTTCCCTCCCAGAACTATTCCACCTTCTTCCCGTTTCATCTGATGAAGTTTCTTCGGTTCTGCTGTCATTACCTAATAAAACCTCTCCCGTTACCCGATTCCCACTCACTTGCTTAAAAATATCTGCTCCTCTATCTCACCCTTCCTAACCACATTGTTCAACTCGTCCATCCAGAGCCGCACATAATAATACAATAATTTATTTAACGTGGCAAATGCGTGAAAAATGCACGCTTACATGACCACTAACAAACAAAAAAAGAACATCAAAAGTCACAGGTAATTAGTTAATTGTTGAAATAAAATTGGATTTGGGTTTGAAGTACGGCATATATGTTGATTGGCGGATATGAATAGGCAGTTGATTCCACAAGAGAGGAGCAGCCACAACGAATGAGCGGAAGCCAAAAGAGGTAGAGTAGATTGGGACATGTAAAAGAAGGGAATTACGGGAACGCAGAGCACAATACACAGTACGAGAATTGTCGAGAAAAGGAAGGTTGAGAAATGAAAGGGTATGAGAAGTTATAAGGCGAAAAGCAATGATAAGAAGACGAATTTGAACACGACAATAAATGGTAGGCCAATCAAGAGAAACAAGATAGTGGGATGTATGATCAAAACGACGAAGACGGAGAACTCGAACGGCAGCGTTAATGATGCGTTGTAAAGGAAGAAGAGTGGATTTAGGTGAGTTGGAAAATAGACTAAGACAGTAATCAAGCATTGAGAAAAGAAGAGAAGATATGAGAGTCAAACAAGAAGGGAAATCGATCAATCTACGAACTTGACGGAGATTGCGGAGTATCAAGGTAGATGAGCGTACTTTATCACTAACGAAAGGTTTAAGTGAAAGTCGGTTGTCGAAATGAAAGCCTAGGAAAACGAGATTATCAACGATAGGAAGAATTGTAGAATTTAGTGATACGGAAGGAGGTTCTACGCCGAAGCTTCGAGGTAGGATCCACATAATTTTAGATTTATCAGGATTCAGAGAAAGGCGAATGGAAGAAAGATGGTTGGAAATTGAGATAAGAGCAGACGATAGATCAAGAGAAACTATGACACTACATAATTTGATCGCGCGAGATGAGTAAATCATTATAAACTTTAAGACAGGCAATTTCAGTAGAGTGATTAGAGCGAAAAGCGGCTTGGAAGGGAGGAAACAAGTTAGAGGAAAAGAGATATGTATTAACTTGCTTGAGAACGAGACGCTCAAGGAGTTTAGAGAGGGTTGGGAGAAGTGAGATTGGACGGTACGAAGATGGTAGTGAGGAGTCGAGAGATTGCTTTTTGATGAGAGGACGAACAGTGGCGCATTTCCAGATGGAAGGAAATGTACGGCTACGGATGGACGAGTTGAACAATGTGGTTAGGAAGGGTGAGATAGAAGAGCAGATATTTTTAAGCAAGTGAGTTGGAATTGGGTCAGAATGAGAGGTTTTATTAGGTAATGACAGCAGAACCGAAGAAACTTCATCAGACGAAACGGGAAGAAGGTGGAATAGTTCTAAGAGAGAAGTATCTAAAGAGAAGAGTGGGTACAAGGAGGCTACGGGTAGTAGGGAAAGTAAATTAGATAGCTTAGTTTGTAGATAAGAAGAAAATTCATCAGGATTTATATTACAAGAAGTAGATGATCGTGAAAGAATTGAGTTTAAGATTTTCCAATAAGATTTAGAGTTGGAAGATGACTCGAGTTGATTTTGCCAAAAGATAGTACGTTTAGTACGTATAAGAATAAGATGTGAACGGCGTAGATAATAGTAGGAATCACGAATATTTGCACATGTCTTTCCTATTAGGAATGCGCTACTGTTCGTCTTCTCAAAAAGCAATATCTTGAACCCTCACTACATTTTTCGTACCGTCATATGTCACTTCTCCCAACCCTCTCCAAACTCATTGAGCGTCTTGTTCTCAAGCAAGTTAATGCAATTCTATTTTCCTCCAAATTGCTTCAACAGATACTTTTCGCTCTAATCGCCCTACTGAAATTGCCTGACTTAAAGTTCATAACGACTTACTCATCTCGCACGATTAAAACTTATGTAGTGTCATAATTTCTCTTCATCTCTCATCTGCTTTTGACATCGTAGATCACTCAATTCTCCTACATCGTCTTCGTCATGATTATGATTTCTCTTTGCCCATAGTAAAGCAGTCTTATGCAAACGTACTTTTCGCGTTTCTTCTAACTCTTCTCTTTACCATCCTTCTTCGATCACGCCCCGTGTTCCACAAGGGGAACACCCTTGTGGAACAAGGGTGTTCCAAATTAGGCCCTTTGCTTTTCTATATTCTTCTCTGTGATTGGTCTTCAATTTCACATACATTTGACTTCCATGTTATGCAATATGCTGATGACATTCTCAGTGATGATCATGCACTTACATATCATATTGATGATCTTAGTGTTTCTGCTTTCAACTGTCTTGCCTCAATTTTCAATTATATTTTTTCTTTTGACCCTACTCTGAATCCTAATAAATCAAAAATTATATGGATACTTCCTCGACGACCCAGCTTAGAACTTCCCTCCGTATCATTAAATTTTACAATTCTTCCTATCGTTGACAATCTCGTATTCTAAGGCTTTCATTTCGACAACCGACTTTCACTTAAACATTTCGTTAGAGACAGCTTATTCATGAGTATAAAGTTCTGCTTCCAAGTGTCATGTCTCAATTTTTAATCATCTTGGATAAAGTACGCTCATCTACATTGATTCTCGACAACCTCCTTCAAATTCGTAAATTGATCGATTTCCCTTCTTGTATGACTCTCATATCTTCTCTCCTTTTCACAATACTTGATTATTGTCTTAGTCTATTTTCCAACTCACCTAAATCAACTCTTCTTTCACTACAACGCATCGTAAACGCAGCTGTCCGAATTCTCCTCCGTCTTCTTCTTTTTGATCATACATCCCACAATCTTGCTTCTCTCGATTTGCCTACCATTTATTCTCGTGTTCAAATTAGTTTACTACTCATTGCTTGCGTCTTGTAACTTTTCATATCCCTTCATTTCTCAACCTCACTTTTCTCGACAATTCTCGTCCTGATTACTGTTCGTTGCGTTTACGTTATTTCCTTCTTTTATATGTCCCAAACTACTCTACTTCTTTTGGCTTCCGCTCTTTCCTTGTGGCTACTCATCTCGTAGAATCATCTGCCCATTCATATACGCCAATCAACCTCAATGACGTGCTTCAAACGCCAAATCCGATCTCATTTAAACAATTTAACTAATTTATTTGCTTGACTTTTGCTGTTTTTTAGTTAGTGGACTTGTAAGCTTGTAGCTGGCACACATTTGCCACATTAAATAAATTATTATTCGCTGTATAATGAAGACAATAATGTAGTTTTTGATGATTTAGAATGTGCTAATATTCTTGTTTCGTTTTATTTCGTTTTTCTTTGCATCCCACAATTGGTCATCATATCCAGTTTCGTTTGATTTACCTGATTCATCGTTTACTGCATCGCAATTCCCCTTAATACTTGCATTATCCATATCTGGATGATGTAATATCATTCCCTTCTCTACATTTTAAATTACAATATCTACCTACTACGTACCAAATGCAACTCCTTTTGACAGCATAATTTTGTCACGTTACAAAATTTATTGCAAAAATCGACAATATTGAGGATGCTTACAAAATTGATGTCATATTCAACCACCTGAAGTTTACCGGTATGTATCCAACTTAGGATGCTGACAAAACTGATGTCCTATTTAACCGCATATCACCTGAAGTTTAAAACCTAAAAGCGATGTGTTTTCCCGACATTGCCTAAACACATACAAGCAAACAAACGAACGGTCAAGACGAATTTGACGAATTTGTGCAAACACTAAATAAGCTGAGTGAGTATTAAAAAAAAACGATTTATTTTAACTACTCTACCTCTTTTGGCTTCCGCTCCTTTGTTGTGGCTACTCCTCTCTCGTAGAATCATATGTCCATTCATACACGCCAATCAACCTCAATGCCGTGCTTCAAACGCCAAATCCGATCTCATTTAAACAATTTTAGAAATTTATGACGTTTAATAAGTATTTTAGTCAATGGACTTGTAAGCATGCAGTTGGCACGCATTTACCACTTTAAATAAATTATTATATCATTCACAAGGAATGACAAACACAAAAGGACGTTAATGGGAGGACGTAAGAAAATAGCCACGACCGACACAAATAATATATATAATTTAATTTATTTAACGTGGCAAATGCGTGCAAAATGCACGCTTACATGACCACTAACAAACAAAAAAAGAACATCAAAAGTCACAGGTAATTAGTTAATTGTTGAAATAAAATTGGATTTGGCGTTTGAAGTACGGCATAGATGTTGATTGGCGGATATGAATAGGCAGTTGATTCCACAAGAGAGGAGCAGCCACAACGAAAGAGCGGAAGCCAAAAGAGGTAGAGTAGATTGGGACATGTAAAAGAAGGGAATTACGAGAACGCAAGGAACAGTAAACAGGACGAGAATTGTCGAGAAAAGGAAGGTTGAGAAATGAAAGGGTATGAGAAGTTATAAGGCGAAAATCAATGATAAGAAGACGAATTTGAACATGACAATAAATGGTAGGCCAATCAAGAGAAACAAGATAGTGGGATGTATGATCAAAACGACGAAGACGGAGGAGAACTCGAACGGCAGCGTTGATGATGCGTTGTAAAGGAAGAAGAGTGGATTTAAGTGAGTTGGAAAATAGACTAAGACAGTGGTCTTGCACTAATGGTCTTGCAGTTGAGCATGGCCAACTATGCTTAACTGCAAGAAAAGTGCAAGAATGTGACGTTTTGATGTGTTTTTTAGTTAGTGGACTTGTAAACGTCCAGTTGGCACGCATTTGCCATGTTAAATAAATAAATTATTATTGCATCCTATTGTATATGATTACATCTAATTACTAAAATGAGCGGTCGGAACGAAAAAGCCGTTCTGACCGCTTATTGAACAACTTAACATAATTAAAAACAAAAGCAAAATATAAGTAACGAGCAATCCAAGGATAAAGTTTTAATGTGAAAAATAAAAATTTAAAATAAATTGTTAAATATTTATTGTTAAATAAATTATTAAATTATTATAAGATATATTATTATTTATTATAAATTTATTATATAAAGTTTGAAGTTTATTTATTATAAAACATTTTCTGGTATTTCACAAAAGTATATTATATTAAAAAGAGAACTAAATTATTGTTTAAAATTAAAATAAAATTAAATAAGACCGAATAATTATTTTAATTTTTGTTTTATCGATCATTAAGACAATGATATTTTCTATTAACGTGTAATCTTCGCTACTCGATAATGGGTTAAATGAGCGAGAGAGTTAATTATTTTTTCTTATTATTTCGGTATACTGGAATTTACATTTCTTAGCTTGTTCGGTGATATTTGCTTTCTTTTTTATTCATTGTCCACGATAAGCAGTGAGGAGCGTCACGTAATTTGTCAAAGAAACAGCGTTTTTGAAGTTGCATTTGCAATGGTGACATTTTGTACACGCGGTAAATCTTAGCAGATAAATAAAATTAATACTATTCGAAATAGCAAATATTTTCAAATAAAAAAAGATTTTTTTTCGTGGCAAATGCGTGCCGGCACACGCTTACATGACCACAACCATAAAAAAATCTAAAAATTCCAAATCATGTGTCGAAAAGGTAGGAACGGAGGAGGTATTTGTATGTGATAAAAGAGGGATCGCGGCGGACGTCGAGAAGGAGTTAATTCCAAGCGAGTGAGGCGGCGACGAGGAAGGATCGGGTACCGTAGTTGTTAGAGTAATTGGGAACGTAGAGTAAGAGGGAATTACGGAAACGCTGTGATAGAGAGAGGTGAGACAAGTGTCGTCTAAGAAATTGAGGTTGATGAACGATGGGGAGCCGACAGCGATGAGACGAAATGTTATAAGAAGGCGGAGTTGTATGGTGGAAATATTTATAAGAAAGCTGTTCAGAGAGCCTCAAAATAATTTAATCATATCTCAGAGTTTCTGCGAACCCTAAAATAAAATAGTAAATAAAAAAAAAGATTTATTTTAACGTGGCAAATGCGTGCCAGCGCACGCTTACATGACCACAACAAAAACAAAACTGTAAATCAGGCGTCGAGAAGGTGTGAACGGAGGAGGTGTTTGAATGTGATAAAAGAGGGAGCGCGGCGGACGTCGAGAGGGAGTTGATTCCAGGCGAGTGAGGCGGCGACGAGGAAGGATCGGAGACCGTAGTTGTTGGAGTAATTAGGAACGTGGAGTAAGAGGGTATGACAGGAACGAAGCGATAGCGAGGTGGGGCGAGTATCGTCTAAGAAAGGAAGGTTGATGAACGATGGGGAGCCGACAGCGATGAGACGAAAAGTAATGAGAAGAAGGCGGAGTTTGATGCGGATGTGGATGGTGGGCCAGGAGAGTTGGGCAAAATATGTGGATGTGTGGTCGAAGCGACGGAGGCGAAAGAGCACTCGAACGGCGGTGTTGATTATTCGTTGTAGGGGTAGGATGATGGATTTTGGAGAATTGGCGAAAAGGCTAAGGCAGTAATCGATTTTAGGGAAAAGAAGCGATGAAAGAAGAGACATACAAGAACGGAAGTCGATAAGGGGGCGGATACGGCGGATGTCACGAAGAATTAAGTTAGACGAGCGGACCTTGTCACGGACGAAGGGTTTAAGGGAAAGGTGATCATCGAAATGGAAGCCTAAGAAAGTGAGATTGTGGACTACAGGGATGATCGATGAGGCAAAAGATACAATGGGAGGAGATATGCTTGGTTTACGGGGAAGGATCCACATTATTTTGGACTTTTCGGCGTTTAGAACGAGATGGAGATTGGAGAGACGTTTGTAGATAGAAGAAAGACAGTTGGAGGCAGAAATGCCGATATCGTGTATGCGATGTGCGGGTGCATGAGCATAGATTAGAATGTCATCGGCGTATTGCATGACGTTAAAGGAGTAAGGTTTGATAAATGGAGAGAGATCGCCAAGCAAAAGAGAGAAAAGCAGGGGACCTAGGACTGGACCTTGTGAAACCCCGCAAAAAAATAGGGATGGGAGGGGAGGATGATGAATTAGAACAGACGCGAAAGGAACGGTCGGATAGATATGAGGCGAACCAAGCTACGGAGGAGGAAGAAAAGCCGTAATCATAACGAAGGCGAGAAAGGAGGACGGAGTGGTCGACAATGTCGAATGCGGAGGAGAGGTCGAGGGAGATGAGAACACTATATAGAGCCTTGTCTCGAGAAATGAGTAAGTCGTTGTACACTTTTATGCATGCGATTTCTGTCGAGTGATTAGAGCGGAAAGCGGATTGGAAAGGAGGGTACAGATTGGATGAGGAGAGATAAGCGTTTATTTGTATTAAGATGAGGCGTTCTAAGAGCTTAGAAAGAGTAGGGAGTAGTGAAATGGGGCGATAGCTAGAAGGAAGGGAGGGGTCGAGCGATTGTTTCTTAAGGAGGGGACGAACGATTGCGGATTTCCAGTGTGAAGGGAAGATACGACTGCGGATGGACGAGTTAAACAAGGTTGTGAGAAATGGGGATATCGATGAGCATATAGATTTTAATATGTGGGTAGGCAGGGGATCGGCAGGTGAGGTTTTGTTGGGCAAGGACATGAGGACAGATGATACTTCTGTAGGTGATACAGGGAGAAGATGAAAGAGTTCCGGAAGGATGAGAGTAGACTGGGCAGAGTGGGATAGGATGGAGACCGGGGTGTGAGAGAGCAGCGTGGATACTTTAGTCTGGAGAAATGACGAATAATCATTAGCATTGATGTTGCAAGGCGTAGAGGAACGAGCCAGGATTGAGTTAAAAGTATGCCAGAGAGTCTTAGAGTTGAATGAAGTGATGATTTTATGCTGCCAGAAGGAGTTGCATTTGGTACGTAGTAGGTTGAGATGAGACCGGCGAAGAGCAAGATAGGAATCACGGAAAGACGGAGTGATCGAGCGGAAATCGCGTCTGAGAGAGCGGTGATAGACTCGAAAAGCATGGCGGAGTCGACGCTTTGAGAGTAGGCATTGGATGTCAAACCATGGGGCACGGTGCAAGCGACGGTGTGGGTGAGACTTGAAGGGCAAGAGAATATCGAGAGTGGATGTGAGTTCAGAGTCGAAAAGAAAGGCGAGATCGTGAGGAGATGAATATGTTATTGTGGGTAATGATAGAGACGATTTGAGTAAGGCAGAGCGGAGAAGGGAAAGGTCAAGATTTCTCCAAGGGCGACGTAGGATTGTAGGTGTGTGAGGAGGGGTGTGGTTGCGAGCGAGATCAAGGGTGATAAGAAAGTGATCGGATAGACCAGGATCAGAGATGAACAGTGAGGTGTGGGCAGCAAAATGATCGGGGACAGCGATGATGTCGAGTGCCCCGCCAAGTATATGTGTGGGGGCAGTGGAGATTAGTTTGTAATTGTAGTTGGATAGAATGTTGATGAAGCGGATGGAATCTGTGGAAGAGGGGCGGTCTAGGCGGATATTGAAGTCGCCTAGAACGAGTGAAGGGATTGAGGACAAAGAACAATGAGAAAGGAGGTCAGCGAGTTCGGTAAAAAATAAGGCTGTAGGAGCTGATGAACCAGGACGGTATACAATGGCGAGATCTAGAGTGATCGGGTTAGAATAACGACAAGTGAGCAATTCAAAAGAGCAAGGACTGAAAGGGGGGTTGATTTTGCGAAGAGACGCTGGGTGACGCGCGAATGCGACGATGCCGCCATGATTAGAGGATTTAGAAGGGCATGAGCTGAGGGGGCGGGCGGATTCGACTAGGGAGCAACCGGCAGAGAGCAGACGGCGAATGGAAAGGTCGTCGGAATCTGAGTGCCAGGATTCGGTGAGGCAGAAGAGATCGATGGATTGCTTGGTGAATAGGTTGAGGATAAGATCGGATTTATTGAGAATAGATCTAGTGTTGAGGAGACCGAGGCGGAAACCGTGTGCTGTGGCGAAAGAGACTAGTGGAGAAGACACATAGGAGAGATGGAGCGCCATCGAATTTTTGGACGGGTGTGGACAATTTGAAAATTTCCGTCTATGTTTCGGATGGCGAGTGAAGTTTCGCCGTTTTCCTCGCGACGACGTTTTTCGATGCGGGCTGAAGAGATTTGAGCGATTTCGGAAGGGGCGCGATCGGGGAAAATTCGAGTGGTTGAAGATGACATGAGTTTGAATCGTTGAGAGAGGACAGAAGACGCGTGAGAGCGATGCTTGAAAACAATTTTTAGGAGAGGGGGCTGGGAAGGATTAGATTGAGAAGATTTGTTTAGACGGATGAATGCGACTGGAGAAATGTCCTTGAAAAAGGATGGTTTATCCGCAGGAACAATAGACGAGAGGATGGATCTGAAGGCGGAAACATCGTGGTCCAGACGTGCTTGTGGAGATAAGGAGTTAGAAGGCGTGATATTAGTAACAATGACGCAACGATCGCGAGAAGCAAAGCGCTTCCGTAAAGGAGGACGACTGACGTGAGTAGGTGAGATCACGATAGAAGAGCTGGCAGTTGATGATTTGGAGGGATTTGGTTTGACGACGGGAGACATAGAGGATAATGATAATAAAGCGGGTGGCAAGCGATGTGAGGAAAGGTTATGAGTGGAAGGATAGTGGAGGCTGGTGGAGGTGATTTTGATTGATGGATGCAAGTTATTGAGAAACGAGACAGGAAGGACGGGACGTGGGGTGTCGGGGAGTGAACATACATTAGTTGTAACAATTTGCGGCTCCGTCACTGTATCGGTAGATTTATCATAAATTTGACAAAATCCATCTTGCTGCGATACAATTTGCGGCTCCTTCAGATTATCTGATAATGGATTATCTGATGATGACGTAGAAACGCAATGAGGGGTAGAAATGTAAGGTGATTTATCTGATACGACAAAAGAAATACTGGGTTGCAAATGGTCAATGACAGTAACATCAGAAGATTGAGCTGATTGATTGGGCCAAATTGAAGGTTGTATAGTAATACCTGTAGAAGAGATGGGAGATTTGGCATTCTTAGATGCAATCGAATGCGGAAGAATTGGGCATCGAGGTTGAGACTTATTACAATACGAAGAGGCATGTGTGGACATCGCTGCATTACCAGATAGTTTCAATATATTTGTCTTGAGACTCTCTATTTCACTCTTCATCGTATTTATCATCTTAGCCGAACAGTAGCCACAGTAGAATTCGTTGTCTGCAAGGCAAGATGCCTGGGATTCTGAAGTCCAAATACTTACCCACGTGTGACAATCATTGTTTGAGCAAAGGACTTGTTGTTCAGATCCATTGGAAACATCTCTAACATCGGTGTTGGACGCAACATGGTTGGGAACTTGAGACTTTTGTTTTTTCCGACCCATTTGTATATAGTCGTTTGATTCGTGATTTTATTCTCCTCGTTGTATGTATATTAGATTGTATGTTATTTATTGTAGATGACGGGAGATTGTGGAATTTAAAAAGACTTTAATAGTGGAATTTTTCGTGGGTTTAAAAAAAACCATTAGTAGAAGATAATATTAGTAACTATTTTATGGTAATATCGAATAGTAATTATTTAAAAATATTCATTAGAAAGCTGTTTAGGGAGACTTGAAATAATTCAATCCAATTTTAGAGCTTCGTGGGTTTTAAAAAACAATTGAACTACAGTAAAGGATAGATATCATTACACAAAGGCAATAGAGTAGAATAATAGGCATAAAAGGAACTGCGATAATTAAATCAATCATTTATTAATCCTTCTAAATTAAGAAACAGGATAATTAAGAATGAAGTAGTAAGATTTATTTACTTAGTAACATTTATCATTTAACATTAATCCCCTCTCGTGAAATCATCTGCCCATTCATATACAACTTCAACTTCAACCTTTAGTAACGCTTCAACCTAGGTATTTGAATGTGATAAAGGACGGATCGCGGCGGACGTCGAAAGGGAGCTGATTCCAGGCGAGGGGAGCGGTGACGAGGAAAGATCGGATACCGTATTTCTTAGAGTATTTGGGAACGTGATTTAAACAATTTATCTGATTTGCTTTTTTATGTTTTTGCTAGTGGACTTGTAAGCGTGCGGCTGGCACGCAATGCCACTTTAAATAAATTATTATTATTATTATTATTTCGACAAACAGACGAGCAAAGCTCACAGTTGCACTGTTAAAAAAAGAAAAGAAAAAGTAAAGAAAAAAAAGACTCACAAACAAAAGTCACAAAAGTTTATGTTTGAATGCTGAAACCGATCTTGAGTTGACAATTTCTTCACTTAATCGGTTCCACTTACCTACGATTCGGTGTCCAAATTGTACAGTTTTAGAGAGTATAACTCGGCGATGGGCTAAAGTAAAATTGTGTCCACGCAAAGCCCGACTTTTCCTAACAGTCATCAATTCTCTTAAGACGTGATTTCCCTTATGTAAAGCTTCCCATGTTGAACACATTTCTCGCCGAAACCGAAGGTCGCTTATAGAAACCATACCAAGTTTTTTTAGCCTTTCATTATAAGGTAAGGCTTTAACTGAATTTACGAGCTTAGTTGCCCGGCGCAGCACATTTTCAATTCTACTTTACTCGTATACTGTTCTTGGGAACGAACATTGTGATGCATAGGTAAGATGACTGATCACAAATGCGTTGGCGAGTGCTCTAAATGAAACTGGACTCAACACACTAAAAGTTCTACGAATCATCCCAACCATTCGATTTGCTTTCGAGCAAGCCAACTCAGTATTCCAACTAGTCGAAAAATCATTCGCAACTACTATTCCAAGGTCGCTAAGACGAGTTACTATTTTAATGTTCTGATCCTCAAGATGATAAGTTGGATACACACTATGACTGCGTGATTGTAACAATTAAACAATTAATATGATAAAATGTGAAATGTAGTAAATAAAATGAAATATAAGGGCATTATCGTTTTAATAATTAATACACTCGATCGCGACAGTAAAGAGATACTGCCTTTATTTTAAGCCTATTTCGTTAGAGATAAAGTACGCTCATCTACCTTGATACTCCGCAACCTCCGTCAAGTTCGTAGATTGATCGATTTCCCTTCTTGTATGACTCTCATATCATCTCTCCTTTTTTCTAGACTCGATTATTGTCTTAGTCTATTTTCCAACTCACCTAAATCCACTCTTCTTACCCTACAACGCACCATCAACGCAGCTGTCCGAATTCTCCTCCGTCTTCGTCGTTTTGATCATACATCCTACTATCTTGCTTCTCTCGATTTGCCTACAATTTATTGTCGTGTTCAAATTCGTCTTCTTCTTGTTGCTTTCATCCTTGCAACTTTTCATACCCCTTCATTTATCAACCGTCCTTTTCTTGATAATTCCCGTCCTGTTTACTGTTCCTTGCGTTCCTGTAATTCCCTTCTTTTACATGTCCCAAACTACTCTACCTCCTTTGGACTCCGCTCCTTCCTGGTGGCTGCTCCTCTATCGTGGAACCATCTGCCCATTCATATACGCCAATCAACTTCCTTGCCGTGCTTCAAACGACAAATCCGATCCCATTTTAACAATTTAACTGCTTGACTTTCTCATTTTTGTTTGTGGACTTGTAAGCGTACAGCTTGTACGCATTTGCCACATTAAATAAATTTCTATTATTATTTATTATTAAGTAAAATCCAATTATACCAAAACGATTATATTAGGGTGATCCTGGGTTACAAATAAATTCCAGCAAATATCTAATTTGATAATGTATTAAATTAATCAATGGCCATCAAAACTACCGTTTAGTTTAAAGTAATCGCTTCAAAATAAAATGTCGCCGGTGGCTAACTTAATAATCAGGGAAGGGGCAGATACATAGACATCTTAAAGAGGGAGAAACGAAATTTAAAAACAGCCATTTTCTGTGATCATCTTAGAAATAAATATAGATATTTTCGCAAACACGTTTTAAATACGAACATTGTATACACAAACATAATGTATATTCATGGGTAAACACATCAACTGCTATTTAAAGACGAAGCTCATTAATTAACTTGCATATCCATGAACGTACTTAAAAATACGGAAGAATTTCAATAACTGTTTATTACAAACAATATTACGGATGAGAATTTCCTAAAACAACAGCATAATACTGCAATTCAAATCAGATAACTGAGTCTACGTTTTTTTACCCTATGTATAAATTAAAAATAAAGATTAAAATTAAAAATAATAAACAATTAAATAATAAATAATTATTATATAAGACTGGCAGACGGCAATCAATGAATGAATCAATGTGAATGATGTACTAGAAAATTTGCTAGTAACATCATAGAGTACTAAATCAGTACTACAGCTTCACCAAAAAGTATCATTAGCAAAAGCACTGGCAAATGCCAGCGCAGGTCTCTTTAATATCGGCTAACTTTTATCATGAAGGAGAGTGAGACCATTCCGCGTGAATTTTTGTAAAACATGTAAGCCAGACGCGAAAGAATGACGAATGCCCTTTCGTAATCACAATGACTCATCAGTGCCAGATCTCTCCCACTACTGGATGCAGAGGAGGATTTATTCATTGATTGCCGTCTGCCAGTCCTCCTCTGCATCCAGTAGTGGGAGGGATCTGACACTTATGAGTCATTGTGATGACGAAACGGCATTCGTCATTCTTTCGCGTCGGGCTTACATGTTTTACAAAAAATTCACGCGGAATGGTCTCACTCTCCTTTATTATATAAGAGTTTAAACCATCATTTTTCAACGACATCTATCCTGTCACATTCATTCACCTAAACAAATCTTCTCAATCTAATCCTTCTCAGCCCATCTCAAGATAATTATTTTCATGCATCGCTCTCACGTGTCCACTGTTTTCTCCCAACGATTTAAACTCATATCCTCTTCAGCCACTCGCATTCTCCCCGATCGTACACCCTCCGAAATCGCTCAACTCTCTTTGCCCGCAGCGATAAACACCGTCTCGAGGAAAATGGCAAAACATCTCTCTCCCTCCGAAACATCGACGGAAATTTTCGAGTTGTCCTTACCCGCCCAAAAATTCGATTGCGTTCCATCTCCCCTATGTGTCTTCTCCACTAGCCCCTATCACCACCACAAACGGTTTCCGCCTCGACCTTCTCAACAGCAATAAATATATTCCCCATAAATACATTCTAATCATCAAACTATTCACCAAACAATATATCGATATACATTGCCTCACTGAATCTTGGTACTTTGACTCCGGCGATCTCTGCATTCGCAATCTGTTCTCCTCCGGTTGCTCAACAGTCAAATACGTCCGCTCCCTCAGCTCATCCCCTTCTAAATTCTTTAATCATGGCGGCATTGTCGCATTATCATTGTCGCATTATCACCCCCATTCTTCTTTTCCGCCTCCAACACCAGCTACTCCAAGTCAACACTGAAAACTCATTCAAAATCTCCGAGCTTCCTATCTTTCTCTTCGCCGTTCTCATCTCATTCTTATGAGTACTAAACGTATTCTACTTTGGTGAAATCATCTCGAGTACACTTCCAACTATAAATCTCATTAAAAAATTTTAAACTAAATTCTTGGACGATCATATACCCGTTGTAACATAAATCATGATAAATTTTCTTTTTATTTGCAATTTAAGCTATCTAATTTACTTTCCCTTCGACCCGTATGCCCTTTGTACCCTCTCTTCTCTTTAAATACTTCCCTTCCCGAGCTATTTTACCTTCTTCCCGTTTTGTCTGATGAAGTTTCTTCGGTTCTGCTGTCATTACCTAATAAAACCTCTCCTTCTGACCCAATTCCCACTCACTTGCTTAAAAATATCTGCTCCTCTATCTCACCCTTCCTGTCCACATTGTTCAACTCGTCCATCCGTAGCCGTACATTTCCTTCCATCTGGAAATGCGCCACCGTTCGTCCTCTCGTCAAAAAGCAATCTCTCGACTCCTCACTACTATCTTCGTACCGTCCAATCTCACTTCTCCCAACTCTCTCTAAACTCCTTGAGCGTCTCGTTCTCAAGCAAGTCAATACATATTTCTTTTCCTCTAACTTGTTTCCTCCCTTCCAAGCTGCTTTTCGCTCTAATCACTCTACTGAAATTGCCTGTCTTAAAGTTTATAATGACTTACTCATCTCGCGCGATCATAAATTATGTAGTGTCATAGTTTCTCTTGATCTATCGTCTGCTTTTGACATCGTCGATCACTCGATTCTTCTACATCGCCTTCGTCATGATTATGGCTTCTCTTTACCCACTGTATCATGGTTTTCTTCATATCTGTCAAACCGTACATTTCGCGTATATTCTAACTCTTCTCTCTCCCATCCTTCGTCCATTTCGTTCGGTGTTCCACAAGGCTCCATATTAGGCCCTATGCTTTTCTCTCTTATTCTCGGTGACTTGTCTTCGA
This sequence comes from Pomphorhynchus laevis, assembly GCA_012934845.2. Lineage (NCBI taxonomy): Eukaryota > Metazoa > Acanthocephala > Palaeacanthocephala > Echinorhynchida > Pomphorhynchidae > Pomphorhynchus > Pomphorhynchus laevis. Next base: position 22,082 of record WNNJ02001148.1, on the reverse strand, counting down.
TTTCTCATAAATTTAACTTCCATGTTATGCAATATGCTGATGACATTCTCATATATGCTCACGCACCTGCTTATCGTATTCATGATCTTAGTGTTTCTGTTTCCAGCTGTCTTGTCTCAATTTCCAACCATCTTTCTTCCCTTCGCCTTTCTCTGAATCCTGATAAAACTAAAATTATGTGGATCCTACCTCGAAGCTTCAGCGTAGAACCTCCTTCCGTATCACTAAATTCTACAATTCTTCCTATCGTCGATAATCTCGTTTTCCTAGGCTTTCATTTCGACAACCGACTTTCACTTAAACCTTTCGTTAGTGATAAAGTACGCTCATCTTCCTTGATACTCCGCAATCTCCGTCAAGTTCGTAGATTGATCGATTTCCCTTCTTGTTTGACTCTCATATCTTCTCTTCTTTTCTCAATACTTGATTGCTGTCTTAGTCTATTTTCCAACTTACCTAAATCCACTCTTCTTCCTTTACAACGCATCATCAACGCTGCCGTTCGAGTTCTCCTCCGTCTTCGTCGTTTTGATCATACATCCCACTATCTTGTTTCTCTTGATTGGCCTACCATTTATTGTCGTGTTCAAATTCGTCTTCTTATCATTGCTTTTCGCCTTATAACTTCTCATACCCTTTCATTTCTCAACCTTCCTTTTCTCGACAATTCTCGTACTGTGTATTGTGCTCTGCGTTCCCGTAATTAGTATCCACGTTGTGGATACGTTCCAGTATCCACGCTGCTCTCTCATACCCCGGTCTCCATCCTATCCCACTCTGCCCAGTCTACTCTCATCCTTCCGGAACTCTTTCATCTTTTCCCTGTATCACCTACAGAAGTATCATCTGTCCTCATGTCCTTGCCCAACAAAACCTCACCTGCCGATCCCCTGCCTACCCACATATTAAAATCTATATGCTCATCGATATCCCCATTTCTCACAACCTTGTTTAACTCGTCCATCCGCAGTCGTATCTTCCCTTCACACTGGAAATCCGCAATCGTTCGTCCCCTCCTTAAGAAACAATCGCTCGACCCCTCCCTTCCTTCTAGCTATCGCCCCATTTCACTACTCCCTACTCTTTCAAAGCTCTTAGAACGCCTCATCTTAATACAAATCAACGCTTATCTCTCCTCATCCAATCTGTACCCTCCTTTCCAATCCGCTTTCCGCTCTAATCACTCGACAGAAATCGCATGCATAAAAGTGTACAACGACTTACTCATTTCTCGAGACAAGGCTCTATATAGTGTTCTCATCTCCCTCGACCTCTCCTCCGCATTCGACATTGTCGACCACTCCGTCCTCCTTTCTCGCCTTCGTTATGATTACGGCTTTTCTTCCTCCTCCGTAGCTTGGTTCGCCTCATATCTATCCGACCGTTCCTTTCGCGTCTGTTCTAATTCATCATCCTCCCCTCCCATCCCTATTTTTTTGCGGGGTTTCACAAGGTTCAGTCCTAGGTCCCCTGCTTTTCTCTCTTTTGCTTGGCGATCTCTCTCCATTTATCAAACCTTACTCCTTTAACGTCATGCAATACGCCGATGACATTCTAATCTATGCTTATGCACCCGCACATCGCATACACGATATCGGCATTTCTGCCTCCAACTGTCTTCCTTCTATCTACAAACGACTCTCCAATCTCCATCTCGTTCTAAACGCCGAAAAGTCCAAAATAATGTGGATCCTTCCCCGTAAACCAAGCATATCTCCTCCCATTGTATCTTTTGCCTCATCGATCATCCCTATAGTCCACAATCTCACTTTCTTAGGCTTCCATTTCGATGATCACCTTTCCCTTAAACCCTTCGTCCGTGACAAGGTCCGCTCGTCTAACTTAATTCTTCGTGACATCCGCCGTATCCGCCCCCTTATCGACTTCCGTTCTTGTATGTCTCTACTTTCATCGCTTCTTTTCCCTAAAATCGATTACTGCCTTAGCCTTTTCACCAATTCTCCAAAATCCATCATCCTACCCTTACAACGAATAATCAACACCGCCGTTCGAGTGCTCTTCCGTCTCCGTCGCTTCGACCACACATCCACATATTTTGCCCAACTCTCCTGGCCCACCATCCACATCCGCATCAAACTCCGCCTTCTCGTTACTTTTCGTCTCATCGCTGTCGGCTCCCCATCGTTCATCAACCTTCCTTTCTTAGACGATACTTGCCCCACCTCGCTATCGCTTCGTTCCTGTCATACCCTATTACTCCACGTTCCTGATTACTCCAACAACTCCGGTATCCGATCCTTTCTCGTCGCCGCCTCACTCGCCTGGAATCAACTCCCTCTCGACGTCCGCCGCGCTCCCTCCTTTATCACATTCAAACACCTCCTCTGTTCACACCTTCTCGACACCTGATTCACAGTTTTGTTTTGTTGTGGTCATGTAAGCGTGCGCTGGCACGCATTTGCCACGTTAAAATAAATCCTTTTTTAATTCTCTTCTTTTACATGTCCCAATCTACTCTACCTCTTTTGGCTTCCGCTCATTCGTTGTGGCTGCTCCTCTCTTGTCAAATCAACTGCCTATTCATACCCGCCAATCAACATCTATGCCGTACTTCAAACGCCAAATCCAATTCTTTTTCAACAATTACCTAATTACCTGTGACCTTTGATTTTCTTTTTTGTTTCTTAGTGGTTATGTAAGCGTGCATTTTGCACGCATTTGCCACGTTAAATAAATTATTGTATTATTATACATGTGAATTTTTTCGCAGGCCCATACTATGGCCAAATCCTCTCGTTTTAATTAAAAGCATCTACTTTTGACATGTGTGATCGTTCTTATCCGTAACTAACTGGTTTTAAGCCATCAACATATTATCAGAATTGCTCCCAGTCCTAGTGGGCTTGCCTCCGTAATCAGTAACGTATCCCTTTCTGGATCAAAGTGCGCAGTGAGTCACTGTGTTTGACTATGCGTTTCATTCGATTAAAACACGATTCTTAGGTTTCCGTCCATTTTTATTCCACGTTTACTTTCGTTAGATCTCGTACAGACTCGCTAATAATTGCGAGATGTGAAAACGTGTCAAGTAGTTCATCAGTCTTAAAAACTACGTAATTATTGTATCATCTTGGGTCTTAGGAAATTTTCTATAGCGTTTATCTTAGAATCAGTTTGATTCAGTCGCTGGTTACTATAAACCTGTGAAATTCGACCTCCTTTACATAAAATTTACATGTTCCTCTCGCTAGTGTTAGTTTGCGCTCTCTGAGAGTTCTCAATAGCCCCTTTAAGGCTATTGAGAACGTATTATGATGTCGTCCCCAAATCACTAGTAATTCCCATCACTGGCACTTTATGTTGATAAATTCCAGAATCGCACAAAAAGGTAGTCATTTCAAGTGAATCTGGTGTAAGTTCTATTTGGTGAAAGTAGGATTTTAATTCAATTTTTGAGAAATCCTTGACATTATGTACGTTGTTCAAAAATTAGTATTGAATGACGACTTCATTTTACAGCGTTGTTGACCAATCTTAGGTCTGTACATATTGTTATATTCCTATTCGGTTTCATTGTTTAATTCTATTAAGTTTTATTAAATTGTATTTTACTATTTATAAAATTCGAATTAAGATCTAAAATCATGATCTAATACTTTGTTTCGGTTGCGGTACATCCACAATTGGAGATACAAACAATGTGGGGCTATATATTCTTTAGATTCTATCTGCATGAATCAAATCTTGAGTTTTTCCTTTGATAATGTGATGTAGATGAAATGGAACTCTCCTAATACTTTGGGCTATTGGTGCTATCGCTGTATCTATTTGGAGTCTTAGTTGGAAGTCCTGTGTGGAAAGTTGAATATTTACAAATGCTATTCGATTGATTTTGAAGTGCGATTAATTCAATCTATGCGCACGCTTTATTCTTAAGATGTTTTAACCCCGTATTTCTCATGTAGCTAATTTTTTTTGGTGATTTTACTTTATCATGTATGAGCGTTGGGCCGTTAGGTACCAGTCGATTAAGCATTAAACTAGAACATATTGCCAATTAGCCTCTTCGTGGAGCGAACCAGGCAGCGTGCGTTCGACATTCATCGATCAACGGCTAAATAATTGGCAAGCTTGCATCAGCCGTAGGGATAGTCTTTTCATAGACTATCTCAGATCCCTCCGATGACTATAACGGCGGATTAGACAATGGACGAAAAGGCGAAAGAGAGTCACGGATGACTGTTTTTTACAGTAGTGATGTTGGACCATCAAGGGAAAGGGAATAACTGTTGTGTGCATGCTCCTAACATTATCTCGGAATACGCAGCTTTCGTGGAAGATATTCAGGCTCTGCTTGATATTATTCCTGTTGGAAATTTTCTCGTTCTATTGGGTGACTTCAATGCTCATGTTAGCAGTGACAGTAGCATTTGGAAGGGAGTGTTGAGGAGGAACGGACTCTCTGATCTGAATGCGAGTGGTGTTGAATTATTGCACTTTTGTCCTCGTAACAATTTGTCCATAAACAACACCATGTTTGAACATAAAGATATCCATAGATGTACATGGCATCAGGATTATCTAAGTCAAAGATCAATGATCGATTTTGTAATAGTTTCATCTGATCTACGACGTTATGTTATGGATACACTCTTGTGAAGATAGGGGCAGAGCTGTCAACCGATCAATACATTGTAGTTAGTCAACTTCGATTGCAGGATCAAATGATAGACAAGCCCGGTAAGCCCAAACGTTGTGTAAGAGCGTGCTGGGAGCGTTTTTCAGATGTTTCTGTCAAAGAACATTTTTCTGGCTACATCCGGGATGACTATGATGTCTAGTGTCGACTTTCAAAACGAAACCTTTGCCACTTATTTTGAGTTTATGTAAGATATCTCAATTGTGGACCGTCCTCTCTCCTTAATTCCTGTATTCTATATCTTAATCATAAACGGCCTAATTACTCTCTCCTCGGTAACAAATGTAGATCTGATTTTCAAATCTGACTCATTGCGCTGATGTTTACGAAATCCTTTGCGACTGATCATGCTTCACTACACCTCTAATGATACCTCTTCTACAGTACGCCGGAAACATGCCGTTATACTCAAATGACACTTTCGACCACATTCTTAATCTTTCATATACCTCAACGAACTGCCCTAAATCTATTTCGCAGCATCTCTATTCGATTCGCATGTTCCATAACCTTGATAAATCAAAAGACTTATGGATCATACCGTCTTATTTCAATTCAAATTCATCATCTATACTTTTAAATTTCATACAATAATCCAGTCGTTGACAACTTAATCATTCTTGGTTTTCATTTAGATAACCAAATGTTTATCAATCATTTTGTTAGACAAAAATTCGCTCATGTAATTTACTCCTCTGTTGCTTTGGATGTATTCGCAAAGCAATTTGACTTAAACACTCTCAATACTCTTATCTTTGCTTTTTTCTTCCCAATATAAAAGAGTACTGCCTTACCTTGTTTGCTATTTCCGCAAACATCACTCTAAGACCACCACAGAGCATCATTAGCACAGTAGTGCATATTGTTCCGTGTCTTCGACGTTTCGATCACATTTCCAAACACTTATATCTTAAATGGCTAAATATATCCATACGTATACTTTTCCGTTTACATTTTCTTATTTTTTAACTGCACATAATAAACTATCCTTACATTTTCTATCCCTCTTGAACACTCACTAGTTACATCTTTGACTCCACGTTCTAGCAAATAACATGTTCTCTCTGTCCACAACCAATAAACTCGAGTGTTCTATAGTACAGTCCATTTAGCTCAGAATTATTTACCTGCCTATATTCGCTTGTAATGTATTTCCCAAATATACATCTTCTATCCAAATTTCATCTTCTCTCCAAATTTTATTTTTTCAAATCGAGGATTTAATGATTAATAAACTTCGTTATTTGATTAAATAACTTTGCTATTTGTTTTTTATCTGCTAATTCTCAAGCAAGTTTGGCAATTTTTTCTTTTTTATAATGTAGAATTATACATCAACAAAATATTATTAAAATATTAAATTTACATAATATTATTAAATCAACATAATATTATTAAAAATAAATTTAAACTATTAAGTTAAAAAATTATGGATAGATAATATATAGTATACTTTGTATTAGAATAAGATACTAGATAGTTTTATCAGAGGAAATACATCATTAGCATGTATTTGGCTCCGCTGCTATGTTTGGTCGAGGAATAGGGGCCGAAACCTTATATCATAGCAGCTAATTCTGATAAACTCTAATCCTTATTCTTATACATCTTCTGTTATTTATTAGTCAATTCATAACAATTGACTTTTATTTTAAATTTCAATTTTTTATTTTAACTTGATATAAATATAAATTCTATAAAATCTTATAACTATTTATTATTTATCTATATTTATATATCGTATAAAATACGTGGACTCAGTTATCCGATGTGATTTTTCTAAATGTTTTCCTTTTCTCTTTAATGGACCAGTGCTCACAATGGTTACTCTATGCAAATTTTTTTATATAATAGTATTTCTATAAAAAATCTTATATAATTATTTATTTATCTTTATTTTTGATTTATAGTAAAAAATAGGTAAAGTCAGTTATCTGATCTGATTATTATCAAAACTTTTAAACTTAAATAAAATTTATAATTTATGAATTGCTTAAATTTTATTAGTAGAAATTATTATTATTTTATAATATAATTATAAATCTAATAAATAATTAAATATAAATTTTATATTTAAATTTTATCTTTAAATATAAATCTAAACATTGAGATTTCATAAAAGTCAATAAAAATTGACTTTTATTTTCAATTTAAATTTTCAATTTAAACTTTATATAAATATAAATTCTATAAAATCTTTATTTATATTTTGCATATAGTATAAAATACGTAGACTTAGTTAGGTGATCTGATATAATTTGACGAAATAAAAATTTAATCACTAACTTGTATTATATTGTAATAAAAAGACCGAAAAGTAAAACGTATGTATTCGATCAGTAGCTGAATTGATTTGTTCTACTCACATGTTAGTATTGACATGTGGACTTTGTTATCCCGGTAATATGACCTCTGTCAGAAATACTGAAACTATGTATTATTGGTTACGACATTATTATATCTCTGCTAATTTTCAAGCAAGTTTGATCAATTGTTTTCTATTCCTTATAATGGAGAAGTATAAATCAACGAAATATTATTTAAAATAAATTTAAACTGTTAAGTAAAAAATTATGGATAATAAACAATATAAAATTTTTATGGATTTTAAAAGTTTTATGTATTTCATTTTATTTTTTCTATTTCTTATAAATTATCTTGAAAACAAGATAAGTTTGCATCCCAAGGTGTTTACACTTTAAAATGTAAACTGCTTCACGTGATCACGTTTAAGAGACCAGGTAATGGCCAATAGCTAGGTCGCGTAGCGCGTGGAGTGAAGGTGGTAGATCTTTATAGATCTTGTTCCAGCCTGCAACCGCCTTAAGCAGGGCAGCCCCCTGTCAGATGCTGCTGGATGGCCCGTTGTAAGTTTAGTCTGAGTCAACTAAACTAGGTGGCGACACCGAAAAAGCAACGTTAAAAATCACGACTTAAAAGTTACATGTACTCAACAATATTGGAAAAATACGTAAGTACTAATGATTTCAATTTTAGATCTTTTAAATGTAACAGAAAAAATTGTATAGTTTGTGATGTTATAAATAATAATAATTGTATCGTAAGTAATACGACAAACAAATGTTTTTCATTAAATATTAATAATAATTGTAACTGCAATACCGCAGGTGTAGTGTATCTAATACAATGTACATGTGGATTGCAATATATAGGAAAAACATATCAAATGTTAAAAACTAGGTTTAGGCAACACATATATAATATACAGCATAATAGTCAAACTATATTTCATAAACATATGAGATTAATAGGACATGATATTAAAAACTGTAAATTATTTATTTTAGAACATATTATCGAAGAAAACATTTCAATATTAAATCAAAAACTATTAGAAAAAGAAGATTTTTGGATTAAAACGCTTAATTCCATGTACCCATTAGGATTGAATGACGTGGTACAAGGAATTGGCAGAAGTAGTATAATACATAATAAACAACTATATTATAATAATCCGGTTAAACGCAAACCAAGAAGTCATGGTGATAAAAGGAATGTTAATTTTTTTAATGGAAAAAATTATTTTAGTAAAACATACAATCGAGGTTATCCGCAAGTGTATCATAATAAGGATTAATAAAAAATTGAAATTTAAAATAAAAGTCATTTATATGAATTGACTAAAAAATAACAGGTCTCTGTATTAACCATAAAATAACATACGTTGTATAAGAATAAAGATTATAGGTCATCAGGAGGAACTGGAAAGTTATCAGATTTCTGCCGCTATTCCTCGACCCAATATAGCACGAGGACCAAATACATACTAATGACGTATTTCATCTGATGAAATTTGATTTTTTTAGTATTATATTCTAATACAAAGTATATTATTTATTAGCCATCCAAAGGAATTTCCCGCCAGTGATTTTAAATTTATTCTTTATATTATTGTGTTGATTTATATATTTTACTATTTTTTATTTGATTGTATTTTTGCAGAAACCTAGTATTAACACACAACAAATTCGTATAATAGTTTAAATTTTTAATAATATTTTGTTGTTTTGTATATGGTAAAATTATAAGAAAAGAAAGAATTCATCAAATTATCAGAAAAATAATGCCGTATCAATAATACAGTTTCAATATTTCTGAAAGCATATTGTTTATTATCCATCCATAAAACTTTACAGCTTAAGAGTTTAAATTTATTCTGTATATTATTGTGTTGATTTATATATTTTACTATTTTCTGCTTGATGTTATTATTATAGTAACCTAGTTTAAAATATGCATCTATTAAATTATTTAAATGATTTTGAAGAAATACAATATCATTACATATTGTTGCGAATTCTTAAAATTTCATTATTTAATGTATTATATTTTATATTATATGGTATGCATGAATGCTCATGCAAAAATATGTTTCTTGTAAATTTAAATATGTCATCTTTACGATATAAATTAATAGTAGTTTTAGTTAATGTTAATTTAATGTTCATATCTAGATATACACCTTCTTCATCATCAATATTGGTTTTGTTAAGAATAAGGCTTTCTGGATAAATTTGTTCACTAATTGAATAAAAATTATTAGAATTAAATACACATATATCATCAATGTATCGAAACATATATTTCATATATTTATATTGTTTAGATTTAGTTTTTACACAGTTATGAACAGAATTCATATTCTATAAAGCTTAAAAACAAGTCAGCTATAATTGGGCTACTATTACCACCCATTGAAACAACTCTTACTTGTCTAAATATAGATGTCCCTACTTTTAAATAATTTTGATTTATTAAAATATTTAAGGACTCCAATGATTCAATTTTATTCATACATTTATACCGGATTGAATCCACTACTTCTGCAGATGATACAACTTTATCGTGTTTTGTAGACATGCAAATGAGGCCGAAACGACCTGGTTATATTAAGAAAACTAATATATGTCTTTTATCGAAACATATATTAAATACACATATATCATCATTATATCGAAACATATATTTCATATATTTATATAGTTTAGATTTAGTTTTTACACAGTTATGAACAGATTCATATTCTATAAAGCTTAAAAACAAGTCAGCTATAATTGGGCTACTATTACCATCCATTGAAACACTTTTTACTTGTCTGAATATAGATGTCCCTACTTTTAAATAATTTTGATTTATCAAAATATTTAAGGATTCTAATAATTCAATTATTAGATCATTAATTTACTGTATCATTAATAAGTAATTATTATATTAATTATTATTAATATAATAATATTATTAAGGAATAATGTCACTGATATTAATATAAATAATATTAATATCAATGCGGTTGTGTAGAGCTTTCGACCTATCGGAAAGGAATCAACACAGTTGATTCCTTCTGTTCAGAAGGAATCAACCGTGTTGATTCATTCTGAACAGCTCTAAAAAAGTTAGAAGCTATATGAAAATACAACGTCTGTATTGAGAAAAGGGGGCCAAACTGCTAGGATCACCTGTTGGAGACGCTGAATTTATGAAGAAAATGAGTGATAAGCTCATATCAAAGTGGTTTTGCATGATCAGGAAACTTGCCAATTCCGCAAAGTTTGATGCCCAGTCAGCATATGTTGCCTTCGTCAAGGCGAGCTAATCAAAGTGGCTACATTTATGCAGGACTACCCAGTATGATCCAGGTGTGTTCTCTGAAATCAGACAGCTTATATTCGGGTAATTTGCTTCCGATGTGTTTGGGCACACACTAGACAAGACCGATTAGTTTATTTTTAGTCTCCCTTTATGTCGTCAACGACATAAAGTCTACGCAAGGATCTCGTCTACGAGATTCTTGCGTAGTCGCTCGATTCGTGTTCGATGCTTCAATGCGGTTGTGTAGAGATTTCGACCTGTCGGATAGCACTATCAAAATAGATATGTTACATGACCAAGCTTCGAAAGATATTACTAGTGACAACAGAATGCCCTCCGCTTCACTGCTTGATGATTTACGTGAACGTGCACCCAGACCAACTATCCAGCTCCTAAAGTACGCATCCGTGAAAGGGGCTTCCAGCTGGCTTCAAACTAGACCACTTAAAGCATTGGAATTTAACATGACTGAACTCGAATTTTATGATGATGTGGCGGCAAGATATAACTTGTACTTATCTAGCCTGCCGACAAAGTGTGCATGCGGAGATGATCTCTGCCTAGCCTATGCGTTGTCATGCAGAAGATGGGCTCTCTTAATTATACGTACAATGAGATCAAGGATGTTATGGCCTCCGCCTTAGCTGATATTCGCAGCAGCGTAGCTATTGAACCCTCAGTCTAGCCTGTTGCAACTAATTTTGAATTTCAATGCTTGACCATTGCTCGGGAAGAGGATGCCCATTCTGACGTCTGTAGCGGTTTGTTCGGTGGTAGATTGGAGTGGACATTCATCAATGTCAGCGTCTTTAACAACTTGGCTCCATCTTATCACCTGAAGAATGTCGATGCAAGTTTTGACTACCACGAGAACCGGAAAAGGACAAAGTATCAGGATAGGATCAGAGAGATTGAGAACTTGTCTTTCTTACCATTTGTCCTGGCAGCTATTAGAGGTTTCATTCCGACGGCGACACGACTTATGCAAATAATTGCTGCAAGAATGTCCTTAAAGCTATAACGAAGCTATAGCGATATGATCTCGCACTTACGGACATGATTGAGCATCACTATCGCGCGCGTTCTATTTCGTGCTGTATTCGGTCTCCACGATCACGAATTTGTGAATTTATTCGACCCATGGGAACGCGATGACTGAAATAGCTTCAAATGAGAGCGTTTTTACCTTATTATTATATTTACTGTGAAATGTGTATAGGTCCATTTGCGGGAAACTAAAAATAATTATAAAATAATAAACTATTAATAATATTTCGCTCATAATATTAATAATATAATAATATTACTATAATAATATTAATATAGTATTATTAAGGACGTATTTCCTCTGGTGAAATTTGCTCAAGTATCTTATTCTAATACAAAGTATATTATTTATTATCCATCCATAGAAATTTTTCTCTTAAGAATTTAAATTTATTTATTATAAATTTAAATTATTTAAGTTTATTTATTATAAATTTAAATTATTAAAGTTTATTTATTATAAATTTAAATTATTTAAATTTAAATTTATTTTTAAACACTGATTTAATTTGAAATCAGAAATAATTGTAATTAAATTTGCAAAATATAAGACGAAAATCTTTCATTAAATCTTTCGTTAATTGTAGCATCAATTTTAGCGACCAAAACATCTGAGTGATTTTCGAAATGAGTAACGAGCAAATTGTACACAGATTCCAAGCGCTTGCAAATACCACACCATCGAAAGCTGTTTCCACTAAAACAGCTTTCGATGGATCATGTGATACAAATCTTGTAATGGATGGATCTTGTAATTTATCGCTATTTACTTAATAGCACCGTATAAAGTATTCTAGCTTATATAATTTAATCTAATGGCAATATTATATTGAAAAATATAATATAATATAATATTATAATATTATAATATAATATAATAATTTAATAATTAATATTCAACGCTGATTTAAATTAAAATCAGATATGATTTCAAATACAAGTATAATACAAAATGTAAGACGAAAGTATTTTAAATTTAAATACTAATAAAGCAGGCAAGTCTAGTGATCGTCAGCATTAAAAGGACCGAAACGTGAAACGTAAGTATCAGTAGCTGATGATGTTCACAAATTAATAACAGTATCGTACTGCTGTTAAAGGTAGAACATTCCATTACCAACGCTGATTTAATTTGAAATCAGAAATGATCTGATTGTAATGCAATCTGTTATTGAAATGTATTATGTTATTTAGGTTGATAATAAATTTGAATGTATTTTGCACTGGAAGAATGCACGGTTATATTTGGCATTGGGAGAATCACATTATATAAATGAAAGATTTGTATCAAAAAAGTTATGAACCTTTGGACAGTAACTGAAAGTAATTTTAAATTATTGCAAAAATATGTCGGTTTTTAAATTAAAGGTAGAACCTTCCCTACCAACGATGATTTAATTTGAAATCAGAAATGATTTTCAGATTTTAAATCTGCAAAATGTAAGACAAAAGTCTTTCATTAAATGTGATTGCCAATTAAAGCAGACTAATCGAGTGATCGTAAGCCAACATTAAAAAGACTGAAACGTTAAATTTAGGTATTGGATCAGTAGCTGATCAGGTCCACCAATACTGAAATGTAGCGTACTGCTGTTGGCATATAGATATGATTAAAGTAGCGTAAAGAATATAAATAGTCATCAAAATTTCAATAGTATTTTTAATAATATTTTCTGTTTAATTGTACTTTTATGTTAACCGAGTTTAAATATGTATAATAATCATAATAATTACATATAATTATCTGAGAAGTTATTAATTCCCACTGCAGTTTCTCGGCTTGGGGCTGAAAGCAAAATATACAGTATCTACATTGAAATCAGAATTGTTCGAATATTAATCGCGATTTGCAAGTGAAATTATACTTATAGACTCCCTTTCTTTGACTTTAAGAAGATTTGCTATTATAACCGTTTGATAGCATCAGCTTGAGTATAAATGTAGAGAGATTTTACAAAGAGGAATTGTAGAAATTTGATCTACAGGTAGGTAATAAGGAGGAATTGTAGAAAGAATTGGAAAGAATTGGACAAGAGAATACATGCGAGAAAGGTGGACATTATAGGTGACAGAATTTCAAGTCACAACATATTGATCGTTTATGACAAGGAATGTTCATAGTGCACAGCTTGTCGTGATAATTGTGAAGATATGCGCGAACAATGATAGGTCTTTTAACAGCTTGTGGTGACAGCTCAAAGAAGTTGCAGGCGAGTGGCTGCTGTAGTGGTGTTATCAGAATCGAGATCATTGATCTTTTTACGTACTCTTGAAGGTGTGCTGGAAGGCGGTGATTCTTATAAGCAAATACGTTGTTGGTAGTCAACTTATAGAAGTTGGATGGATGTTAGCCCATAAAGTGGAGTCGAGTGAATTTTCGGTGACAAGCCAAGTACTTTTTTTGACCAAACGCCATTTACAGAAGTCGAGTTGTTTGAAGTTGTAGATCGAAAAGTCGGACCAGATGACGGGCAACGCATAAGTAATCATTGATTCTAGCATAACTTTAAAGAAATTAGTGCGCCTATTAAACATAAACTAGGTAGTTTTCCTTAAGTGAAAGTGGATGAAATGATCTTACAAGTTTTTTGTTCTAGGTGCAAACGAAATGACTAAGTAGATGTTAGATAAACGGCAAGATATTTATACGTGTTGAGGAATTCTATAGGCTGAGTGGTTAATGATAACTGGTTCATTTCCGGCTAGGCGACAACCACGATGAAAATCTTAAAGCTTGCGTTTTTAGTGTGTTGACAGTTAAGTCGTTTTGCCAACAGTATAAATGAAATTGGTCAAGTATGGTCTGTACTTGACCAACTTCATGTTGGTCAAGTGCTGACCAACATAAAGTATAGACCAACATAAAGTATAGACCAACATAAAGTATAGACCAACATGAAGTGCAGACCAACATAAAGTATAGACCAACATGAAGTATATATCAACATGAAGTGCAGGCCAACATAAAGTGCAGGCCAACATAAAGTGCAGGCCAACATGAAGTACGTACCAACATGAAGTGCAGGCCAACATAAAGTATAGACCAACATAAAGTATAGACCAACATGAAGTGCAGACCAACATAAAGTATAGACCAACATGAAGTGCAGACCAACATGAAGTGCAGACCAACATGAAGTATAGACCAACATAAAGTATCGACCAACATGAAGTGCGGACCAACATAAAGTATAGACCAACTAAAAGTACATATCATCATGAAGTGCAGACTAACATTAAGTGCAGACCATCACGAAGTACGTACCAATATGAATTCGAATATTATCAAGAAATAATCGGTGAAAAGGAAGATTTTATATTTATTAAATGCCTTTTGAAAAATGAGGGCGGGTCTTCGATAGGGCTCGTTATGTATAATCGTTATTATATAATCGTTATTTCAAGACGAAAATAATTAATATTCGATAAGTTGGAGTTAAAGTTAACTTTTGAGATGTAGACAATATGATTGCGTACTTAAATGAACTGAAATAAATGTAGTGACTTGAACGATTGGGTCCACTACATTTGGCACAACTATTTTGTTGAAGCTCTGATATTCTTCAATGCCACAGCAAAATAAGTGTTGATATAGCAAAAATGTGTTTGATACTCGAACATGCAGTTGAAAGTATTTATGAAAGAATAAGTAATCGATTTTAAAAGTAGAACTTTTAATCACAATTAATGTATTTGCCTATTGTGATTTGATCAAATGGATATCGTCAAAAGGATTTGACGTCATACGAAAAAGTTTATATATTAATATTATTTAATAATAATTAAATAATAATTTTCATAGAAAATAAAAGAATACTTACAAGCAATCTATGCTGAAATGAATCGTCTGCAAATTTTGGCTCATCTAAACTTTCAATTTTCGAATTCAGCATTGATACATTGCGTTTAGTGATAATGTTAAGATATGTGCTGGCAGTCCATTGCATTCTTGGCACAACTGCATTGGTGGAAATAATTCGTTTAATTAATAAAACAGTTGCTGTTAACCGTGGAATGTACATTCTTGAAAATATTCTATTTGAATGATTTTTTTTAAAGTTTTAATGAAATTATAAAGCTGATAAAGAGAATGAAGGCATTTGCCATTAACTCGTTTACAATCCGAAAAACTACTGATTTGGATGTGAAAATATTAAAATAGCTCGTATTAATTTAATTATATTAATTTAATTTTTTAATAATTAGTAATTAATTATTATTAAATTCCGAATATAAAAAATTGTCCCTATCAGTAATATAAAATGGTATTTGGAACCTAGATGCTCTAGACGTTGAGAACATTGAGGTGCTCTCGAAAATTTATCAAATTTATTAAAATTGTGTAGAATAATCTCTGCAGCTGTCTCCCAAAAATCAAAATTTACTTGCATTAATGAAAAACAAGCTTAATGCAATGTATTCTTTTTATATCATGAAGGCGAGCTTTTAAATGCTTGATGCCAAATTAAAGCGATGGATCAATTCTGATCAGCATCTTGTTCAACAGAAAAATATGCCCATTGAACGCTTTCGTCAAGAGTAGATTTAATCGATCTCGTTTGCTGATTAATTAAGAAGAATTGTGTAGTTGTAATTAAAGAATGCTATTGCAAATCATTTTAAAATTATATTCTTGTATTTGTTTAATTGTGATCAGTTTTGTACTTTAAAACCTTCTTAAATAATTTTGACTAATTATCATATTATACAATAATATTAATAATATAATAATATATATAATTTAATATTATATATACTTTGACATTGGATGTTATTATATTGCATATATTTTATAATTATATTTTATTATATTATATAATAAACAATATTATATAAAGATATTTCCAAATATGAAGATATTATATTTTAGCAGCAAGAAAAATATAAAAATAAATCTTTATTAATTGATCATTTTCTAAAATTCCAAATTTAAAAAACGGACCAGTGAAAAATGATTTTATCATTGCGATCGTGGGAAGTAACCATATCGCAAAGTATTTATTCGTAAATGTTTACTACTGATGTCTACTAAATCTATCTTTTTTTAAAAAGAAGCTGATATCATTAATAGGGATACAAGAACTTACATCTACATAATTACATCTGGAAGAACACAATAATAGTTATCTGGAAGAATCGCTTTTATGATTGTTATTTTCAACCAATGAAGTCTGGTACAAAATGAATTGTACCCCATATGCAGGTATATTATATAAACATGTGGGTATTATCATAAATATGTTTATACGGGCACCGCAATCTCAGAAAATTTACTTTATTGGATCCACGAAGTCTGACTCAATGTAACAGCACCAATTATTATAATTCAAATTTAATAAGTTTTGGACGACAAATATGCCTTAAAAGTTCATTTGCTCATTATTTTATGTGTGATGATAAATAACCAAATAATATATAAATTAAATCATAGCATAAATATAAATAAAGATATTCATGAAATCACATAAATAATCATATAAAATAATCATTTTAAAATAATCATAATCATGCGAACGAAATACAAACTATGGAGATATTAATCAATATTAAGAGATGATTTAATCAATATTAATAGACTAAATATTAATCAATAAATTATTATTATTAATTAAACTTTTTTAAAAAGTGTTACAATTAGAGGTAATACATTTAAGGTTGCCCGCAAATGGGCCCTGTATTATACCAGTTTTTATATGAATTTTGTGTTGATCGTGGTATGCGGAACGCCAGAGAGCACATTTTTGCGAGGGAGACTCCTATTTGGCGACGTAACTTCGCTATGTTTTCCGCGTATGTGCGATTCCCTCTAGCGGTAGCCGATGCTGCTTAATTAAACTCATAAAATTTATTATTTAGGAAAACAATCATATTTCTCCATTTATATAACAATGTAATCAATGCATCGAAAAATGCTTTTTTATTGCATTTGAAATTCCTTTAAAATAAAGATATAAATAAAAATAGACCAAAAATAAAAAAATTTATATTATTTATATTATATTATTTATATCTTAATATATAATATAATAAATATTATAACTAAATAATATATAAATTAAATCATAGCATAAATAAAAATAAAGATATTAATGAAATCACATAAATAATCATATAAAATGATCATTTTAAAATAATCCTAATCACGCGAACGAAATACAAACTATGGAAATATTAATCAATATTAAGATATGATCTACTTTTCCTGCCAATTACTATTCTGATTGAAGGAATCGGGAAGACTCAAACAGCATAAACTAACTCTATGTTGTTTCGACTTTTGAGTCATCAACAGGGGACTGCTGCACAACTGGATTGAAGTGCAGCTCCCCTAGACAGCTCAATAAGTCCTTCTAGTACACATCTATGTACTAGGAACTAACACTGGTGAGAGTATTCATCACGAATAATTCACTCACCAGGACTCCACACTTGGGTCCTGGTGAGTAAATTAGCGGGATAAGTAGGTAATCTCTTTAATTACTACCAGCAATGAAGGAGCTTGATGTATGTGCTCGATAAGAGTGTGTTTAAATCCTACTTGTTAGGTCATGGTGAGTGAATTATTCGTGTTGAATATTAATCAAATTTAATCTTATCAAATATAATTTATTAGCTTTTGTAATTGAAACAAGAATTCGTAATTTATTAACAAGTATTCTACTTCTTTCAAAAATGGTCTATTATTGTCCATTTGTTGTGACATCCGCTACATCAGCAGATGTGGCCTCACCGTCACCAGCATCATCTTCGTTACTATCATCTTCTTCATCGCTATCGTCATCAGATGAATCTTCATTACTTTTCTCTTCGCCTTCATCATCTCCGGGAACTTCTCTCAATTCTGCTTCAGCTTCTTCCAGTCGTCGCTTGAGGTCAGAGTCATCATAATCAGTAACCACCTTTGGAGCTAAACTGATTTTGAAAATGCCTTTGTACTTTTCGGTAATTGTTTTCCGAATGACGTCGATCACACTTTCCAGCTGCTTTATACCAACTTTTCGATCCAGTGCAACCAAAGTAACCACAAACAATGGCGGAGCTATTAAACTTATCTAAAAACAAAAAACCATAAAACAATAAAATAAGATAATATTATTATTTCATATCCAAGAACAACTTATGATTATTTCGCATTAATGAAATATTTCGAAATTGATTTCGAAATATTTCGAAATCAATAATTCGCCATTAATTCGATAATTTGCCATTAGAAAATATTTGGTATTAGAAAATATTACTTTTGTCAGTTTTAGATCCATTATTGATAAATAATTATCGGAGCTGGATCAAAGAAAAGGGGAAATTTTTTATTAATATTTTACTAACCTCTGTTAGCATCTTCAGAAAATTACCATTTTCTGAACTTTTCCAATAATTCTTTACTTTTGTTAGTATTATTTTAGTAAAAAAGGAAATAAGCGTGTGATTGTGTTTCTGTGATTGACTTTTATTTTATATTTCAATTTTTAAATAAAAATATAAATTGTAGAAAATCTGATATAATTATTTCTTATTTATATTTATTTATCTTTATTTTTGATTTATTTATAGTATAAAATACGAAGAATCAGTTATTTGATCTGCTTTGTCTTTCAAAGCATTATTTTCAAAATTAATCAAAGAATAAAGTTAATTTTTATTAATATTTCGCTAACCTCCGTTAGCGAAATATTCTATTTTATAAAGATGAAATACCCATTCTATTTTATAAAGATGAAGGTAGGGACATATATATTTAGACAAATAAAATGTGTTCCAATGAGTGGTAATAGTAGCCCAATTACAGCTGACTTGTTTTTAAGCTTTATAGAATATGAATTTGTTCATAACTGTGTAAAAACTAAATCTAAACAATATAAATATATGAATTATATGTTTCAATACATTAATGATATATGTGTATTTAATTCTAATAATTTTTATTCAATTAGTGAGCACATTTATCCAGAAAGCCTTATTTTTAACAAAACCCATATTGATGATAAAGAAGGTGTATATCTAGATATGAACATTAAATTAACATTAACTAAAACTACTATTAATTTATATCGTAAAGATGACATATTTAAATTTACAATAAACATATTTTTGCATGAGCATTCATGCATACCATATAATATAAAATATAATACATTAAATAATGAAATTTTAAGAATTGCAACAATTTGTAACGATATTGGCTTTCTTCAAAATCATTTAAATAATTTAATAGATACATATTTTAAACTAGGTTACTATAAAAATAACATCAAGCAGAAAATAGTAAAATATACAAAGTAACACAATAATATAAAGAATAAATTTAAAATCATTAGCGGAAAATTTTTATGGATGGATAATTAAATTTATTTGTTTAGAATAATAAAATTTGCATGCCATTAGCATGTATTTAGCCCGGCTGCGATGTTGGGTCGAGGAACGGTTCCTCGATCCACATAAACATAACAGTTTTTCCTGTTGACCTCGAAAATTTTTTATGGATGTATAATATATTTTGTATTAGAATAAGATACTTGATAATCAAATTTAAATCAGAGGAAATACGTCCTTAGCACGTATTTGGCCCAGCTGCTATGCTGGGTAAAAGAGTTAAGGGCCGAAACCTGATAGCATAGCAGTTCCTCCTGATGACCTCTAATCCTTATTCTGATACATATACAACTCAATATTAATTAGCTTTTCATGATGACATCTTATCCTTCTTTCGATGCATCGTCCATTATTAATTAGTCAGTTTATAAAAATTGACTTTTATTTTAAATTTCAATTATTTATTTTAACTTTATATAAATTATATAAAATCTTATATATCAATTATTTATTATTTATAATTATTTAATTTATTTTTTGAAGATTTTTTACTTAAAAAGTTGACTTTTATGTTAAATTTTAAATTAAAATTTTAACTTGATATGTTTTACATATAACATGTTATTAAAAACAATTCTTAATTTTTAATTTATAAATATTAACAATTTATTGTTAATTTAAAATTAACAATAAATTTGGAATTTATATTTAGAACTGATAGCATAGCAGTTCTTCTTGATGACATCTACTCTTTATTCTGATACATCGTATGCTATTTATTAGTTGTATAATTCATAAAATCGATTATTTTAAATTTCAATTTTTTATTTTTACTTGATAAAATATATAAAATCTTATAACAATTATTTATTATTTAATTATTTCGATTTTATTTAGCATTATTTTTAATTTAGTCAATTCATAAAAATTTTTATTTTTGAATTTCAATTTAAAATTTTAATATACATTGTACAAAATCTTATATTTAAATATATTAAATATATTATATATAATATAAAATACATATAAAATCTAGTGTAAAACACGCAGCATAAATGATCTGACTTGCTTTCTTTATTTTTTTCGTTTCAACAATGTTCGAACAGAAATTTGTGTTTGTTGCCAAAGCGATTGGTGACAACGATTATGTGGGTAAAGCAATTACTGTGCGGATCGGTATTCATACGTGTTAATGCAACATGTGGGTTTATAATTTATATTTAATTTATAATTTACACTTTTTAATCACTTTTAATTGCTCAAATGCGATAGAATAGAATATTCTATCGAATATTTTATAATAAGATAATATAAGATAATATATTTAATATTACAATATTGTAATTGATTACAATATTTTTTATACTTTTAATACTTTAAAAATATAGTTAAAATGATTAAATAATGCATACCTTTACGGGGATTTCTTCCGTAGATAATGCTAGGCCGGCTTTTAGCGAATCTCTGATTGCGTCAATACCTTCAAACGCATAGCACGCAACTTCGATATCTAAAGAAATATTATCAGAAAAAGCTTTGTAAATCGTGTTAAATTACCTGCACGGCATTTTACTGGTTGAGGTGTTAACCTTCTGCGTATGTTTTCTAGCAGTACAGATTTTGACTTATCATCCAAATTACATTCGTCGAGAAGTGTAGGTTGACTAAACGAGAAATTTAAAATTTTGCTTTACTTTTAAAAAGTTAAATTACTACATTAGAATTCATAATAATAAATCTGATTTCGATTTAAAAGTGTCATAATAGTTTTCTTTAATTATCAGTTTATAATTAGCCGAGTATTTTTAATTTTAAGTTTTAAATTCTTGATTATTTATTGTTCTAACATTCTTTTCAAAATAAATGTTTTCTTTAAAATTTAATTTGTTTTATTTTTCAATTACAATTACGGTTGTTTCTTAATTCAAATTTTATCTTAAACTCCTATTTTTTTAAACAATTCAAATTATTTCTTTTATTTTATTTTAAAATTAAAATAAAATAAAGTTTCTTTTAATTTATTATTAAATTTTTCTTTTATTTTTATTTTTCCTCTTAATTTTATTTAAGTTGTAGTTTCTTTAGTATATTTAGTTATGCAGTACAAATATGGCGATATTATTTAGGAATTATTTCGTTTCCACATAAATGGCAAACTTGTGACTAAAGTTAAAATAAAAAATTGAAATTTAAAATAAAAGTCAATTTTTATAAACTGACTAATTAATAATGGACGATGCATCGAAAGATGGATAAGATGTCATCAATAGGAACTAATTAATATCGAGTTCTATATGTCAATCGAAAATTTACAAATCATATTAGCTATTTAGTCTACGCATTTATATTATTTATATATTGAAAATTCTGCCCAATAAAAATAAAATAATAAATAATTAAATAATAATAAATAATAAATAATTATATAAAATTTAATATAATTTATATTTATTAA
>WNNJ02001147.1:0-10396 GCA_012934845.2 Pomphorhynchus laevis | reverse complement strand
ATAATGTAGAACCAGACAAACGAGTACGCTTATTTAATTAGATATCAACAGATTTGGCAAAATCGTTTCGGCACTACGCCAGTAAGGCGTAGTGACAAAACGTTTTTGTCAAATTTGTTGATATCTAATTAAATAAGCGTACTCGTTTGTCTGGTTCTACATTATACTAATTTCATAATAATAAGTATGCAAGAAACCTCAGATTGTGGTTTGAACCCACACTAAAGGTAACGTTAAGAATAAAAGTTTTATCTATCAAATTTAATTTCATCTGTTATGAGAATTTGGTTAGCTTATCAAAATCAAATGTAACTTACAATTACTAAAAATGTTTTCGACATCAGTTCATTATACAAATCTGGTTCATTAATCCAAATTATATAAAGCTTCTCTCTTCTTCGAGTTTCCTGAAAATAGTTATAAATATTATGAAAATTTGGATAAATATATTAATTTATTAACTAACAAATATTATTAAATATTTTTAATAGATATGCTGATATCTTGACAAATATTTATAAAAATGACAATCTATACAGCATAAAAAGCTTGAAATCTGCAATAAATTCAAAATTATATTTAAGTTGTACATTTTTAATCTTCTACCCAAAACCGGAAAATGTCATTTAACTCTACTCACGTTCCGCCTAAATGACGTAGAAAAACTATAGAAGCACATCACAATATAATTTAACCAACTTTATTTACTCGTTGAAAACTCAAGAATCTAATCACATGATCAAAACCACAGGAACTCTTATATTTTAATCTTATAGATTAACAATATAATAATTTATTAAATAGCCGTCTAGATAAAGAGCGGATTTATTTACCATTGAGTATATCATTATAGAAAATAATAGTATACGGTGCCTAAGATAAAAAGTTGTTTTACAAAAGCTGTAACGTGCTACATTGTGATGATTTTAAAGACCTAATTCATCATTGCATCATTCTTTTGAAACTTACAAATTTAGGATTCAAAATATTTTTATACTTTCTTTGTACAACAGATAAATTAGGATATTTTTAGCAAACAAGGTATGTCATACATCCTTTTGTGCTAGAGAAGGAGTAAACAGAAACAAACGGGACATCAAATCCCTTGGATTTCTACTCTTCGAAGAGTAATTTTTATTCATGCAGCAATTATGTTGTAAACATAACCGGACTGATTTAATTTATGTGTCATTCCTTAATTAGCGAACAAACTTTAAAAATAGTTCGATTAACTATATATTCTGCTTATTCAATTAAATAAGTTATAATTTATTTAAAAGTTATAGTTTATTTAATTTATTTAATACTTTTTCAAAATACTAGCAATGTACAGTATTATAAAGAAAGCTGGAGGTCAAAATATTAATAAATAGTTTTCCTTTTGAATATAATTAAAAATAAATAGTAGGTAAGTTTTAGATCGAGAGACTCGAGTAGGACTTAAAAGTGTAAAAATTTTAATTGCTATTTATTAAACCAAAATAAGTGATTAATAATACCTCGTAGGATCTGTAGCATGTAATTGCGTTTTCCACATCAGGAAATGAATTCAAAAATTTCAATGCCACTCGTGTGCTGATTTCATCTTGACACGGTAAGTTAGCGCCTTCAATGAATAAATCAACTGCATCCTACTAGGAATTTAAAAACATTAATACATATATAACTCAATTAAAAGTACTTGTTGATATAATAAAAATTTTATAAATGAATTTCAAAAATTTTATATGTGAATAAAAAATAAATTATTTTTAATTTGAAATTTGAAAATAAGTTCATTTATTAAACTTAGCTTCAACTTACAATTTCACCAGACCTATGCAAAAATATTATAGCAACATGAATTGAAATATCACATTTATTTATAAATTAACACGTTTGACAAAACGTGAAAGATATAGAGGATAAAATTACGGAAATCTATAAACTTGAGATCTACATATTTCCATGCATATTTGAGATGCCGTACACCTAAAATCAAACGCGATTTAATTTGTAATGAATGCCAAGAGTGAAGAAAACTAATTGTTCGTGAGCTTTATATACCGCTTTATAGATAGCATTCTAGAGATTAGTGGCTCGTAGTCAGAACTTCGACTTAAGTATTTTATATCATTTGCCTAAAAAATTTTGCATTACGCTATAGTTTAATTCTCCCTTTTATTTCCCTGCAATAAGAAACTAAGCACAACTTGAATATCAGTAACTGGGTAGCCTGCTGTTAAAAAATATAGCAGTTTTCGCGATTTGACGTGTCTAAATATTTTCGTGGACTTTATTATTTGTACAATCGATGATTACATTATTTTAATTTCACCTACAAAAATATATTATTTCTATTATTTCTCTTGGATTTTTATAATCCAATATCAGCTAAAAATCAACAGTTTACACAAATATTTTTTACCTCTTTGGAGGTCGACTTTCGTTTAGTTTTTGCATTTGCTTGATTGCTGTTTTGAGTGTGCCGATAAGACAGTAATTTAACTTTAGACGATGAATTCCCTTGATTGTCAATGACCGGGTTTGATCTGGGAATCTTCATCATATTCTTTGCAGCTGTGCCGGCCTTATGAAATTTGGTGCTCATACAGTATCACTCTAAATGCTCTACAGTCAATCTAATTGTGAATAAATGTATCTAAGAACGCTCGATACGTATTGTTGTTGCTTATTCTGTTTTGTATTTGTAAAATAGCGTTGTTGTTTAGTACACAGACGAGCAAAAATGTAGACTCAGTTTTGATTGTTTTACTATTTTTCTCATTTCACATTCTCAAGATCGCTGTTGTTGCTAGATAATTTTCTTTTTGATATATATTTTACGTACCTGTTGTCCGTTAAAAATTATGTTATCACACTAAGGTGTGGCGATGTTGTTAATATATATATAAAGTCGTCATGTAGCGGAAAAGTTCACAACATTGAATATTTGAATGTTCCGGCAGTAAGTTAAGCAAAGCTACATAACTGTAACAATATTGAAAAAAATAGACTTTTGTTCAAGTCTATAAACTTCATGTTTATTAAATATGAAGTTTTAAAATGAAAGCTTTGTCATTTAACACCGTACTCAAGTGAGGTGGTTACACGTTTAATTAGAAATACATTTAGTAAAGCGTATAATGTAGGAAAAAATAGAAAAAGCAGTAGAAAGCAACTGCGAAGGTAAAGGCAGCCGTGCTTTTCGCTAAAAATATTAACTTTAGCTGTGATGCCTGGGTGATAAAATAGTCGAAACAGAGGAAAAAACGCAGTGCAACAAAAACAGTTTTTTTTGTGCTCTTTTTTCAAATTTTGTAAAAGGTACTCATAGTATAACAATTTAATGCTATTTGCAAGAGAACGCCAAATGCACAATCTATACAGACAACAACATTTAAATAAGTTAAATACCAGTTTTATTAATCTCATGTTTCGCTTTTATACTAGGATAATATCAAATTTGATATTTAATTTAAATAATCGCTCCTGGGATCCCATTTAGGATGTAGATGTATTTTAGTGTTTAACCAGGCAAAGTTAGCCAGGTTAAACACTAATATATATATTAATATATTAATATATATTAGTAATATATAACTATATAAAACCATATACATAACCATATATATAACCATATATATATGGTTATATGTATAACCATATATATTAGTATATTAATATGTACTTATATATAATAGTAGTGCACGGATGTGCTAAGTAGACAACGGTCCAGGATTTCTTTCGAAATACGAGATTTATACTAAATGGTGTTGCTTCATAGACTGGACTTCGATTCACGACTATCAGTCAACATGTCATTTCAAGACGACCAATGAGTACCCGGTAACACTCATCAGTAGAATGAAGTGCTCACTGGTCGTTTCAGTTGCCTGTGTGACATTGTGAATAAAGGCGTTTCCGACACCTTGCTTAAAGTGACATGGTGACTGAAAGTAACCATGTCACTTTATTTCCACAGTATAGATTCTTCATTTGGAATTTCTGTGATCGATCAATCGCGTGAATAATATATATTTATTTAACGTGGTAAATGCGTATCAGCTGCACGCTTACAAGTCCACTAACAAAAAAGAAAACGACTAAATTGTTTAAATTGAATCGGATTTGGCGTTTGAAGCATGCCATTGACGTTGATTTGCGTATATGAATGGGCAGATGATTCCACGATAGAGGAGCAGCCACCAGGAAGGAGCAGAAGCCAAAAGAGGTAGATTAGTTTGGGATATACAAAAGAAGGGAATTACGGGAAGGCAAGGAATTATAAAGTAAATGAAGGTTGAGAAATTAAGGGGTATGAAAAGTTGTTACACGGCGGAAAGCAATGAGACACTAAATTTGAACATGACAATAAATGGTAGGCGAATCGATAGAAACAATATGGTAAGATGTATGATCAAAACGACGAAGACAGAGGAGAATTCAGACGGCTGCGTTAACGATGCGTTGCAGTGAAAGAATAGTGAATTTAGATGAAAGAATAAAAATCGACCAATTTACGAATTTAACGGAGGTTGCGGAGAATCAAAGTATATGAGCGAATTTTATCCCCAACAAAAGGTTTAATTGAAAGTTGGTAGTCGAATGATTAAATCGAATGTCTTAAACATAATGATGTTTCCAAGCATAAAAGCCATACCAATAAAATTATCAGCTTTGTTGAAAATCAATTCAATTAATTAACTAAAATGCTGTTATATAAAGTATAATGTATATTACATTGATATATATATATATTATACATATAAACGATTTATACGCAAAATCCTCTTTGTTTGCTAAATTAAAAGATACAAAGTATAGTAAAAACAATTTATCAATTACAAAATTGATTTCCGTAAAAGACTTGTTAATTTGGAAAAGGGACTGCACAACATTTGATAACAGTTTTTATCTCAAGTAAGAATAGCTAATCCCCATCAAGAGTTTTTACTTTGGAAGTTGCTCCGCATTGTTATTCAAAATTTACGATACTTTGAGTTAAAATAGTTGTTGAGTTAAAAATTCGAATTTAGCAGCAGCTAAAGGGTAGAGCTTTCATAAATTGTAGCATAATTTGTGTAGATGTCACCCACTTACATTTCATATATTCACGGCTTGTAATTGTGACTACATTGAATTTAAATTTTTTAAATTATTTTTTTTAGTATTTAATCACAATTTTGACATAATGCATACCTATGTTTTTATCCAAACTTTTGATAATAGAGTGGTGAACTACATAGAAAATGTCAATGGCCTATTAGCATCATTTAGGGATTTTAATTTTAATATTAAAAATTTAAATACAGTGTATTTAGATTTATACTATTTCATCTAATAACAATAATTTACTATGAGTTTTTTAATTATTTATACTAAATGTTTAAACATCTTCTTTTAATTTGTTAAACGGACTTTTTGTTGTTAGATTCACTTCCTCCTCCACGTGTATTCTGTTAATAAAAATGGTAGCATTTCTGAATTAAGATTTTAAGTTTCTAAACTTTGTGTTTATAGTATCCCTTTTGACTCAATCTTTGGCGTATGAGCAATAAAAAATCGTTGAAAACGTATATTAATGACGAAAAACTTGATGTATTGACAATTTATAATCTGGCAGTCCACAAGTGGCCTAATACTCCAAATAATCGTTATTTACGTAGGTTAACTATCATAAGATTATAGTACATAAGATTAAAGTTAACTATAAGAAGACAATATTTTGCCTTCACATAACTTACCATGCTTTTTGCCTCCTCCTCCTCCTCTACTAAATGTTTACTGCTACCCTTCTTTTACATGTCCCAATTTACTCTACCTCATTTGGACTCCACTCCTTCCTGGTGGCTGCTCCTCTATCGTGGAATCACCTGCCAATTCATATACGCCAATTAACTTACCTGCCGTGCTGTAAACGCCAAATTCGATCCAATTAAAACAATTTATCTGCTTGACTTCTTTATTTTTTGCTAGTGGACTTGTAAGCGTGCATCTTGTACGCATTTGCCACGTTAATTTCTACATGTATCCAAATAGAATAAATTATTTTAATTATTAAAATTTAAATACCTTCTTAGGTGGCAATAATGTATACAGTCTTCTAATACCACTTAAATGCCGTAAAAAATATTCAATGTGATCACCGCTGGCTGATGATATCACGCAAAACCTTATGAGTGATGCCATCCCAGTGTAAAATATATTTAAACTGAACAAATAAAACGTAAAGATAATTAAATAAATGCGTTGTAAGCAACAATATTTTGTTTTATTATTCAAAATAATGCAATGTTAGAATAAATAGACTACATAATAATAAATCAAAAACGAACCAATCTACCAGCTACTTCTGATTTTGTTATCTTACACCAAAAATGTGGCTGCCTATGCGAACGTTTGTACTGCCACATCTTATGGCACATTCATAATCATTAGACATTCCCATGCTTAGCTCAAAATCACAAGAATTACGCTCGAGCAGTGACGCCAATCGATCCCTACATCTTGACAGTGCGACGAAATCGGGGTTACTGGACATGCTGGAATCTTCCGCAAGTGAGCTTTGAAGGCTGCCGATCGTCATTAAACCACTGAGATCAAGAGTTTTACAATTTTGTATAATATGCGAGCACACTTCAAGAAAATAGTCATGGTCTAACGATAATCCTGATTTGTTTGCTTCGTTATTTATATTTAACTGAACAAATATCGGCAAAGGCTTTTTTAATTGGCTATTGTCATCCAGTTGCTGTACTTTGCTGTGTAGTTCATCGGCTAATTTTAAACTATCAACAGTTTCAATACAGACAAGGTTGGGAACCTTTAATAGTTTATTGATTTTATTAGATTGCAAATGTCCAATGAAATGCCAACTTAAATGAGGACATTTGGATAACAATTCTGGATTTGTGGCTTTCTGGTGTAACTCATTTACATAGTTTTCACCGAAGGTTCGTAATCCAGCATCGTATGCAGCAATTATATCTTCAACTGATTTTAATTTAGAAACTGCAATAATTTTAGGGGCAGGTCGATTAAGAGTAGCGCATAATGATTCAATTGAGCTAATCAATTCTTTTACTTTTATGGAAATAGTGGTATAATTCATTTTGGCAATTGCTCGGAAAATTGAGGCGATCAGACCTTTTGATAATAACGAGGATCCACTATTAGATAGCGATATCTGGAATATATGTTTGTTTGTAATTATACTCATTTATAATATCGGATCGTATTAATGCTTAAAATCTTTTGTTTTAGTGAAATTGATAATACATAATTATCTTGCTTCTGTCAGTTTATGGTTTTATGCAAGTATGAATTTAATAGTTCAAAAAAAACACTAATTCCAAAAATAAAGGATTTAAAAGAAGTACCAAATCGTATTACTTTTTTGTAAGCTATTAAAAAATATATCTACATACAAATGCTTTATTTAAATAAAAATATTTATGATATTTGGCGTAAATAACGTTTTTTTTAAGTAAGTAAGTAAGGGTTTTATTAATAACTATATAACTGATAAAAACTTAAGAAACAAAAACATGCAAAAGACAACTTAAAATAGAAACTGTTCACGACGTGTATTTTGGAATCTTCAACTTATATTCACGGCCTCAGGTCCAGAGGGATCTGAGCCCCTCGGCCGCACCAGCGCGCCGCCCTCTGACTGAACCATTCGGGGTCTCTCACACACCTAAGAGTCCAGTCAAGGCGGACTATGGTTGGTAATCTCGAGATGAGGAGCTTGAGAAACCTTAGTCTTTGTTCTGGGGGACGTCCTCGTGAGAAGAAGACTAATCCCGAGATAGCCCAAGTACCCCAGAGGCGCACTTGGGTTATCCCATTCAATGACAGATGCTGGGCCCGTTTCAGAGCCCACCTAGCTTTCTTCAGGATACGTTTAAGTCTATCCAGGTCAGCTTTCGCCGACCAATTCACCGTAACGGTGAACCCAGATATTTTACTCGACTCGTGAAGATGGGGAGTGGTTGATGCTGCAAAATGGAGGAGAGTGTAGAGAGTGCTAGTCTCTTAAGTTTCTTTTTGGTGGCAGGAACGCCATTAAAGACAACCACCTGTGATTTAGAGGAGTTTAAAATAAGATTGGATGGGGGCAACTGATCTTTTAATCTTAAAAAGAAACGGCTGATGTCAGAGATTACATCTTTGCACCTGCGTCCAGAGAACAAGGCTGTGGTATCATCAGCATATACCACTAGATGTTGATCACGTTTAAAATTCTTGAATAATACAATGGATGCAGCAAGATATAAGATAGGAGAAAGTGGGGATCCTTGAGGTACACCTGTAATAGGGTAGAACTGACGCGCATCAGGGTCGTCTTCATAGTAGAACCGCTTGGTGTACAACAATATCTCCACCCTGTTAACAATTCTCGCAGGCAACCCGAGGGACCTGAGAGAGGAGATAACGAAGGGAATGGAGATCCGGTCAAATGCAGCTGAAAAATCAAGAAAAACAGCCACAGCAAGCTGATGACTATTATCCTGACAAAACTGATGCACTTCACCAATTGCTGAATGGACCGAGCGCCCTTTGACAAACCCATGAAAACTCGGTGGGATCAAATTACGCCTACATAAATGAACGCGGATTCTACGCGCAAGCGCTTTCTCGTAGATGGATATGAGGGCGTTTTGAATCGAGATGGGCCGCAGATCTTTAGGACAAGTGATTAATCTCTTTTTAGGTAAAAAAACTCGACGGCTGATGTTGATGTCCGCTATGTCAGACGGGGAGGCTAATAGCATTGTGATGGCGACCTCCTTTCTCTGACTGTATGTCAAAAGCTG
This sequence comes from Pomphorhynchus laevis, assembly GCA_012934845.2. Lineage (NCBI taxonomy): Eukaryota > Metazoa > Acanthocephala > Palaeacanthocephala > Echinorhynchida > Pomphorhynchidae > Pomphorhynchus > Pomphorhynchus laevis. The sequence continues at coordinate 1,595 of WNNJ02001147.1, read as the reverse complement.
ACAGACACGAGTGGTGAGTGGCGCGTGGGATTTGGAGGTGCCCGGGAGTGGTCCCCAGGAGTTAAGGATATCTGTAACAGACAAGTCCCTACTCCTGAAGTCACACCAAGGCGGGATTGGTTGGGGAGAATGAGTGGCTCCATAATTGTGTAAGGAAAGTGACTCCTCTAAAACTTTGTCAAGGCCTATGCTACCAATCCAAACCAAGGCTCTATCCTTCCAGCAAACAAATTTCTCCTTCTTGAATATCTTCCAGAAGGAAGCCTGAGAAGGGTTTTGGTGAGCAATGCTTGCCCTATCCCTGCTCAGCTGGAGCCTATATCTAGAGCTCCAATATTCATTCGAGAGGATATGTCTGGCGGAAACAGAGAGATTGGGAAGGTGCAACATTTTAGTTAGGACCTTGAGCTTTGTTGGAGTAGGATTGTATATTCGACCTTTATAGGTAGTCGAAAGGATCGCGGTAGCTTGCGATGAGAGGTAGGAATTAAATTCGGTCAAACTCTCAATTCCAATTCTGGGGAAGAGTTGGATAGCTGCCTGAAAGAAGGCCACTCTAATAGGATCAAAGTGAAACCTTCTTCTAAGCAACGTATCGTCCTCTAGCCGCCAGCGAATTAGGTCATGAGAGGTGGTCTGTTGTTGACGCGACTGCTCGGTGCAAATGGGTTTCAACAACCACATCTTATGTAGCAGTAATATGTCGAGGAGAGAATTTGTTGTAGAGCAATGAAAGGTTGGGGAAGGTGGTTTATGAATAAGATAGTCGATCCTTGCTCTGCGGAGTGCTGCATTAATCCAACGACCAGTTCTGTCGTTGAAGTCACCAAGTAACATGTCATAACCGCTCCCCAATATTTGATCCAGGAGGTCACGGTTTTTGTGAATTTCTCCTGGCCGAATATAGACATTGGCTATGCTTATACGCTTACCGTTCTTACAAAGTGATATAGCTAAACAAGATAGGGCTGGACAAGAGTAGTTTAATAGGAGGGATGATCTTAAGGAGCTTTTTACTAGGGTTAAAAGACCTTGTGATGAAGAGGAGTGAGGGGGGGTTATGTAAGGAGTAAAGTGGGTGTATATGTGCTTAGGGATAAATCGAGTAATATCCTGGGGGAGACGGATAGACCGCGTCTCCTGAAGGACTATAACATCTGCATCTCTACCAGATAGAAGGCTAAGGGCGGAAGCACCTCCCGAATTCCACTGAAGGATATTCAGTGAAAAAGGTCCTTGATTACTTCCCATTGCGTAAGTGTTACCGAAGTGGGACGCCCTCCACCTAGTCGCAACTAGAGGCGGAAAAGTCGCCTTTACCGCTTCCCATCACGACAAATGGAGTCGCTTGCCCACGGGCGATATCTTCATTTCCCTCGTTAGCCATAGCCCAAATCGAATCCTTCCGAGCAAGCTTCAGAGCGGCTATGCTTAGCGCTGACCCGTTTCGTTTCTTAGATTTTGGTGGCTTCTTAATATTGTTGGTCTTCCCAGAAGGAGGAGAACGGAAGGATTCCGCTAATTGACCCACCAATTTTTGGACCAATTTTTCAAGTTGAATCATTGATGCCTGATGCTGCATTTCAATAAGTTTA
>WNNJ02001146.1:0-136046 GCA_012934845.2 Pomphorhynchus laevis | reverse complement strand
TTGCATTGAGAACCCTAACCATCAGATGCGTACAACGATATTAGAATCCAACATTTTGGATACAGCGAAACGTAAAGAGCGGGAGTTATATTGGATTGGGCAGTTGATGGCAGATCGCCACTTAAACAGTGAGCACATCTACCACCTGCCATAATACAGGTGGTAGATCTGTGCACATGGACCACTGTTTTGCCTTGCTTTCTGAATATAATTTTCTTTATGAATTTATTATGGATTGATAACTTGTTTTTTTTATGAATTGTAGATATTGCGTGGAACTCCCACTGAAGAAGGGCTGTGCCCGAAAGCTATGGAAATTTAAATAATATACACTGCTTTTTTTTGCTTTAATTGTGCTAGTTTTAACTAAACAACTAACAATTTATTCCTGAATCGTTAAATGGACGATCCTGGCGCTAACCGGTTTGAACTCAAACAATCAAGTATCTTAAGACGTATCGTAAGATTTACGATCCCGGTTAATGAAGCAAAAACAAGGGCAATGTCGCATTGTCAATTTCTGCAATTCTGTGTTCGACACAATGTGACACCACACGGGCTAAGAATTAACAAGCACATGCAAGTGAATCAACTCGCTCTAAACGACCGCAAATATTCAAACTTGTGTAGGAGATGGTTTAGAATCATAAAGCAAACAGAGATGAGCCTAACAAGAATCCTTCTCGAATACTACAAACAACGAGTCAATTGCTCGAAAGGATCGATTGATAAACACCTGCTGGACCAACTCAATAAACGTAAATGCCGGAAGTTATCTAGTTTGCTTGGACGATATATCACAATCGCGGAACTTACCGAGAATAGGGAGCGACGGTGTAGACGTTTAATACATTTCCGAAACAAAACTAAGGTGAACAGTGACAACATCGTAAACCTATCTGATGAAACCATAACTGATGCGCAAAAGTCCGTTCTATCTCTTGGTTTAAAGTTCGTGCCAACGCCATGTCAATTCAATCGTAAGGAACTTATGGGCAATTTGAGATCGACCTCCTACCAGATGTTTAAGACTATCAAAGATGAGAACATGAAGACAGTTCTGCAAAAACGAGTGCTTAACAATAAGATGATTCAAGATTACATAACTATGCAACCGAATATAAAAACGAATAACAATTTGAGTAAATCAGAAATGGAATCACTACGCGAATTACAAGGAATGGACCATCTAATTTTCCAACAATCCGACAAAGGAGGTAAAATAGTTATATGGCCAAAGAACGATTACCTGGCAGAGGGACTCAGGCAAATGAAAACTGACGCTTACGAACAAATTACATCAGCAGATCACGCAAGTGTTTTGGAAGAAGTTGAGTCGACAATTCGAAAACACTTCTCACAGTCAGCATTGTCGAGTATACTGGTTCAAGATCCACGACCCGGATACTTATACCTTTTGCCCAAAATTCATAAAATGTGACACCTTGTCCAGGACGACCCATTATCAGTAATACGGGAACATCAACTGAGAAACTTGCGAAACACCTACATAGGGTGCTGCCTCCAATTCTGAAGTCCCGGATATCATACATCGAAAGCACCGATGACTTTATTCGAAAGTTTGAATCGCTCAAATCCAATATCGCAGGTGATGCACTCATTGTTACCCTCGATGTAGAGTCTCTCTACACGTCGCTGGATATAGAATCAGGGGTAAATCGGATTGCCAATTGGCTTCGGGGAGACGGTCGAAGCGATAAGGAAGTATTAGGACTGTCTGAGTTGCTGAAGCTGGTTCTCCAATCAAATACCTTTACCTTTGATGGGCGATTGTACAGACAGAAAATCGGCACAGCGATGGGTAGCCCGATTGGACCTGTATTTGCAAGTCTATGTGTATCTACCATTGAAGAGGAATATATATCCGCATCGCTGAATAAACCAACTGTCTGGTGGCGTTATATTGACGACGTTTTTGCGATTTGGGAACATGGTAAATCCGAATTAACATCTTTTGTTAACGGCCTTAATGAATACAGTGAATTACGCTTTACCCATGAAGTTAGTAATGTCGCGACTTTCCTTGATACTGAGGTACTGAAGAACGGAGATGATTTGATAACAACAGTACACAAGAAGTTTTTGGGAATACGCTCAATCATGCACGCGCGGAGCTGTGCCCCCAAACACGTAAAACGGGCAATAGTCAGAAACGAATTTATGCGCATCCGTAAAATCTGTACGAGGACTGACGACTACGTGCTTAATGCGAACGCCCTTATATCGGAATTGAGTAAAAGGGGGTATCGACAGAATATTCTTACTAAGCAAAAGCAGATTGTTCTTAAGTTGAACAGAAACGACCTTCTAATGAAAACTCCGAAACCTGCGGGTGAGTTCCAATATAACACATTTGTCTACCACCCTAAGCTGGACAAGTTGCAACGCGACTTTGTAGCTGCGATTAACACCGTGGAAGCCGACTGTCGATCAATGATTCAACAGCCACGTATCGCTTTCCGCAGTAAGAACACAATTGGTAGCCTTATAAAGAAACCTGGGACAAAATTGGCGGACGGCCGCAGCAGGCCATGTGGGGATAAGCGCTGTAAATGTTGCGACGAAATGAATGACACTGATACGTTTTGCAGCACAATTACAAAAGCGAAATATCATATTCGCGGTGTGAATAGCTGCAAAAGCAAGGGCGTTGTTTACCTCGCAAAGTGTGAGGCCTGTTCGTATATGTACGTGGGTCAAACTGGTGGTCAGATGAATATTCGCGCTCTCACAAGACGATGCGATATATCACATAATAGGCCTAAGAATGATGGGGCAGCGAGGCATTGCATTGAGAACCCTAACCATCAGATGCGTACAACGATATTAGAATCCAACATTTTGGATACAGCGAAACGTAAAGAGCGGGAGTTATATTGGATTGGGCAGTTGATGGCAGATCGCCACTTAAACAGTGAGCACATCTACCACCTGCCATAATACAGGTGGTAGATCTGTGCACATGGACCACTGTTTTGCCTTGCTTTCTGAATATAATTTTCTTTATGAATTTATTATGGATTGATAACTTGTTTTTTTATGAATTGTAGATATTGCGTGGAACTCCCACTGAAGAAGGGCTGTGCCCGAAAGCTATAGAAATTTAAATAATATACACTGCTTTCTTTGCTTTAATTGTGCTAGTTTTAACTAAACAACTAACAATTTATTCCTGAATCGTTAAATGGACGATCCTGGCGCTAACCGGTTTGAACTCAAACAATCAAGTATATATATATATATATATATATATATATATATATATATATATATATATATATATATATATATATATATATATATATATATATATATATATATATATATATATATATATGAACACTGATGCCGGGACCCACACAGGAGTACTCGTTGAATAGTTTGAAATTGCAACACCGGCTAAGCAACAAAAAGATAGCTAACGTTTCGGCCTGTGGCCTTTTTCAATTGTGTTTAAGCTGTTAAATTTTTTTTGTTCTAAAAAAACAGTTAAATTTTTGTTTTTTAGGCATTATTAATTATCCACACGAGAAAAATTTTTGTTTTTCTCGTGTGGATAATTAATAATGCCTAAAAACAGATTACGTGGCACACGAATGTAATTTTAACATAGTTAAATTTTTTTTGTTCTTTAAGCTTAAACACACAATTGAAAAAGGCCACAGGCCGAAACGTTAGCTATCTTTTTGTTGCTTAGCCGGTGTTGCAATTTCAAACTACATATATACATCCGTTGTATACTCTGCACATCCGTGCACTACTATTATATATAATATCCAAGGTAGTAAATAGCCAAAAGTTATTTTACTACTATAAACACTAGCAAAGAACATTGATTTTTTATTTAAAACGTGTCCTCCGAATCTAGGACTTTTTCAATTGTATGTTTATTTGAAACAACTTTATTTTATGTATATATTGTTTAAGTCATAACAATTCAAAACTTGTAATATTTGCCAGAAAAAAAGAATTCCGCGAGCGAAACGAGCGGAACTGTATATATCTAGAACTGGATTAATCTGGAATTGGATTTATCTGGAACTGGATTTATCTGGAACTGGATTGATATGTAACTGGATTGATCTGAAACTGGAATGATCTGGAACTTGATTGATCTATAAGTGGATTGATATCGAACTGGATTGATATGAAAATGGACCGATTTGGAACTGTATTGATCTGTAATTTGATTGATCTGAAACTTGAATGATCTTAAACTTGATTGATCTCGTACTAGATTTATCTGGATTAATCTTGAACTAGATTGATCTGAAACTTGATTGATATGTAACTGGATTGATCTGGATCTGGATTAATCTATAACTGGATTAATTGTAATCAGACTGATCAGAACTTTTTTCTAATAATACATTATGGTTTGAATATACCTATATTTTGCTTTCATATGTAAATCCAAAGAAGTTTGGTAGACATAACAACTAGACTAAAATTTTTATCCTTATATTGACATCGTTTAGTATAATAATTTACAATGCTTAGCCATAAGGCTATTTATTTTGACTGATAACAATTTGGAAAAAAGAAGAAAAAGAAAAAAATAAGAAACAAAGACAAGAAAATCAAGAAGCAAAAAGAAAAAATCACTGCAAGTATGTCCATAAATCGTTTTTAGAAGAAGAAATATTGCATTAGAAAAATTAATTGGTCTTATATTTGGAAAAAGATATACAAAAACTAAATATAAACTTACATATGCGTTATAAAAACTATAACGCATATCTAACAAAAACTAAACCATAAAGTAAATATAACTATACGGATAAAATGGAATTATTAGAATCCTTAAATATTTTGATAAAATATTTAAGATAAATATTTTAATATTTAGACAAGTAAAAGGTGTTTCAATGGGAGGTAATAGTAGCCCAATTATAGCTGACTTGTTTTTAAGCTTTATAGAATATGAATTTGTTCATAACTGTGTAAAAACTAAATCTAAACTATATAAATATATGAAATATATGTTTCGATACATTGATGATATATGTGTATTAAATGTACATTAAAACCACTTTCTGTCTATATGAATAAAATACTTAAAGTAATTAAAGCACACTTCAAAAAATATTGCAAGGTAATCGAAATTAATACTGGTATAAAACACTTTTTCAGTATTAATTCTACAAAAGAATTTTTACAACAAGACAAAAGAATTAATTATTACGAATATAAATACATACGATTTTAGTACGCTTTATACAAATATAGGTTTAGTAGATATTAAAGAAGCGTTAGTAAAATTTATGAATCTTATATTCGGAAAAAGATACTGAAATTTAAAATTAAATAAAAATACTTTATAGAATATGAATTTGTTCATAACTTTGTAAAAACTAAATCTAAACAATATAAATGTATGAAATATATGTTTCGATACATTGATGATATATGTGTATTTAATTCTAATAATTTTTATTCAATTAGTGAACAAATGTATCCATGCAGCCTTATTCTTAACAAAACCAATATTAATGATAAAGAAGGTGTATATCTAAATTTGAACATTAAATTAACATTAATTAAAACTACTATTAATTCATATCATAAAGATGACATATTTAAATTTACAAGAAATATATTTTTGCATGAGCATTCATGAATACCATATAATATAAAATATAATTCATTAAATAATCAAATTTTAAGAATTGCAACAATATGTAATGATATTGGTTTTCTTCAAAATTATTTAAATAATTTAATAGATAAATATTTAAATAAAATACAATAAAAATAACATCAAGCAGAAAATATTAAAATATATAAATCAGCACAATAATATTAAAAATAAATTAAATATCATTAGCGGAAATTTTTTATGGATTGATAATAAATAATATACTTTGTATTAGAATAAGATACCATACGAAGAAATACGTCCTTAACACGTATTTGGCCCCGCTGCTATGTTGGGTTTAGGAATTAGGGGCCGAAACCTGATAGCATAGCAGTTTCTCTTGATGACCTCTAATCCTTATTTTGATACAACGTCTGTTATTTATTAGTCAATTTATAAAGATGACTTTTATTATAAATTTCAATTTTTATTTTAACGTGATTTAAATTATAAAAAATCTTATAACAATTATTTATTTTGTTATTTAATTATTAAATTTTGATTTAGCATTATTATGTTTTGTTTATTTTATAATTATATTGAATACGTACACTCAGTTAGCATATTTGTCTTCTCGATCATCCATGTGTTTAATTTTTTGAACAAATTCAGACGCCGGGCGACAGCAATTTCCTCAATCAGAGAATTTCACATATTAAGTACAATACGCGACAGTCTCCAGCATTTTGAATACTACCATCCAAAATGCTACCTCCGGCATTTTAGATACTACTCAGCCTCTTCGCCAATTCTCCAAAATTCATCATCCTACCCCTGGTACGTAGTATCTCAACCTACTACGTACAAGATGCATCTCCGTCTGGCAGCATAAAATCACCACTTCATTCAACTCTAAGACTCTCTGGCATACATTTAACTCAATCCTTGCTCGTTCCTCTTCGCAGTGCAACATCAATGCCCATAATTATTCGTCATTTCTCCAGACTAAAGTATCCACGTTGCTTTCTCACAGCCCGGTCTCTATCCTATCCCACTCTGCCCAGCCTAGACTCATCCTTCCGGAACTCTTCCATCTTCTCCCTGTCTCACCTACCGAAGTATCATCTGTCCTCATGTCCTTGCCCAACAACACCTCACCTGTCGATCCCCTGCCTACTCACATATTAAAATCCATTTGCTCATCGATATCCCCATTTCTCACAACCTTGTTTAACTCGTCCATCCGCAGTCGTATCTTCCCTTCAACTGGACATCCGCAATTGTTGGTCTCTTCTTTAAGAAACAATCGCTGGACCCCTCCCATCCTTCTAGCTATCGTCCCATTTTACTACTCCCTACTCTTTCTAAGCTCTTAGAACGCCTCATCTTAATACAAATCAACGCTTATCTCTCCTCATCCAATCTGTACCCTCCTTTCCAATCCGCTTTCCGCTCTAATCACTCGACAGAAATCGCATGCATAAAAGTGTACAACGACTTACTCATTTCTCGAGACAAGGCTCTATATAGTGTTCTCATCTCCCTCGACCTCTCCTCCGCATTCGACATTGTCGACCACTCCGTCCTCCTTTCTCGCCTTCGTTATGATTACGGCTTTTCTTCCTCCTCCGTAGCTTGGTTCGCCTCATATCTATCCGACCGTTCCTTTCGCGTCTGTTCTAATTCATCATCCTCCCCTCCCATCCCTATTTTTTGCGGGGTTCCACAAGGTTCAGTCCTAGGTCCCCTGCTTTTCTCTCTTTTGCTTGGCGATCTCTCTATTTATCAAACCTTACTCATTTTACGTCATGCAATACGCCGATGACATTCTAATCTATGCTCATGCACCCGCACATCGCATACAGATATCGGCATTTCTGCCTCCAACTGTCTTACTTCTATCTACAAACGTATCTCTAATCTCCATCTCATTCTAAACCCCGACAAGTCCAAACTAATACGGATCCTTCCCCGTAAACCAAACATATCTCCTCCGATCGTATCTTTTGCCTCATCGATCATCCCCATAGTACACAATCTCACTTTATTAGACTTTCATTTGGATGATCACATTTTCCTTAAACCCTTCGTCCGTGACAAGGTCCGCTCGTCTAACTTAATTCTCCGTGACATCCGCCGTATCCGGCACCATATCGACTTCCGTTATTGTATGTCTATTCCTTCATCGCTTCTTTTCCCTAAAATCGATTACAGCCTTAGCCTTTTCGCCAATTCTCCAAAATCCATCATCCTACCTTTACAACAAATATTCAACTCCGCCGTTGTTGTGCTCTTTCATCTCAGTCGCTTAAACAACACATTCACATATCTTGCCCAACTCTCCTGGCCCACTATTTACATCCGCATCAACCTCTGCCTTTTTCTCGTAACTTTTCGTCTCATCGCTGTCGGCTACCCATCGTTCATTAACCTTCCTTTCTTAGACGACACTCGCCCCACCTCGCTATCGCTGCGTTTCCGTCATACCCTCTTACTTTACGTTCCCAATTACTCCAACAACTATGGTCTCCGATCCTTCCTCATCGCTGCCTCTTGTTTGTTTGAAATCAACTCCCTCTCGACGTCTGCCCCGCTTCCTCCTTTATCACATTCAAACATCTCCTCCGTTCACACCTTCTCGACACATGATTAACGTTTTTGTTTTGTTGTGTAAATGTAAGCGTGACTGGTACGCATTTGCCAAGTAAAAATAATCATTTTTTATAGGTTACCAGTGTTTCCTTAAACTGCCTGAGCTTACTCTTTATATATTAACTGTCAACTACAAGATAATACAAAAATAACATGCCGAAAATTCATACATAATCCACGAGCTTCTCTTCGTCAAATTTCACGGCTTGTTCATTTACGTTCATCTTCTCTTTCTCCTTCTTCTCGGCTTCATCAGTCTCAGCCTCGTCATCAGACATCTTCCTTTCGCGCTCCTTCTGCATAATCAACATAATAAGATACTGGATGGACTGGGAGTGCTTCTTTACAATGTCCTTGATCTCTCACTCTTCAAGGTACTCCTCCAACTGGTTTTCCTTTAGCCAGAGTGTTATCTTTGTTTCGCGGCCCATACATTCACCCGTAAAGTCCTGGCGCACGTGAAGTTTCTGCCCGCACTTGACTCCCAGATGTACTGCTCGTCGTCATTGTGCTTGGACACGATCGTGAATCTGTCCGCAATCAAATATGTCGAGTAGAAGCATACTCCAAACCGCCTAATCATGCTGATGTCGTCCCCGCTTTGCGGGCCTCCATAATGGCCCGCGTCCCACTGAGGACAATCGTGCCCAAATTGTTCACCATGTCGCTCTTCGTCATGCCAATGCCAGTTTCGATAATGTGCAGCTGCTTGTTGTCCTTGTCAGGAATGATATAGATGTCGAGCTCCTGCCGGATTGGAGTTTGGTTGGGTCGGTCAGGGGTCCGTACCTGATTTTATCTAGGGCGTCAAATCCATTTGAAATGAGTTCAAGTAGAAAGATTTCCTTGTTCGAGTAGAACGTGGTGATAATGAGAATGATTAACTGTGCAATTTCCGCCTGAAATGCTAAGGTCTGAGTTACGTCGTTATCCTGAACGATCTCATTCGGCACATGGCTGTACCGGATGTCTGCTGACGCCATTATACTGGAATCATGGTTTGCTGCTGCCTCCCATAGCGAAAACCCTCCACTCTTTTTGCGATTAGTGTTCTTCTCATCTTGTCCTTGTTTTTGATCCGTTCGGATCAAGGAGGTCTCGATGCCAATTTCGCTGCAACGTCGTCTTTGCTTCCTCGTCGTTCGCAACCGTTTCTGATGTTTGTCATCCTCGCCACTCCCCTTCTCGATCGTGTTAAGCCATTCGCGCTTATTCATAGAGTCCACATACTCTATCTTCCTGACTAGCCCCTCTCCCGGCATTCGCTATATGCATTGATAAATCGTCTGTGCCCAACGCGCTTATCGAATTGTTGAGCGTTTTGTCTTCATCAGTGTAGTTATTTATGAGACAGTGCGGCAGCTCAAACTCTTGCAACAAACGGGTCGGACCCGATTCCTCCTTTTCGTATCGATCCACATCAATGGCTTGAGATAGTTCGTACACTTCCTCAAAACGCGCAATCATCCGATTTCTGGTTTCGTTAACTGGAAACTTGACCTCTGAATGTTCGGTCGTCTCGTTACTGAGAAATTGTGAGGCGTATGAGTTAAAACTTGAGATTATTGCAATATTAAACCGGGGTTGTGGATCGTTATATTGTCTTAGGTTCTTCTCCAATAACGGTTGGCCCAGTTCATCTAAATTCTTCAAAATAGATTTGCATTGCCTCTCATGAGGGTTTCTGACACTCTAAAATAAGTGCCCCACTGCTTTACTGTAAAGAATCCCGTTTCTCCAGGACATCGACCGTGCTATAAATCGAATTAATTTTTCTCCTTGATTGTTCCATCCTCCATAAGTCTCGACGACCGCGGCCACGAAGCTATATCCACCTTCTTCCATCTTTTGCTGATATTTTCTGTCTTTGACAAATATGGCGTATCTATTCGCAGCATAAGATGGATGGGTGCGGCCATGGTCACGAACGCACTCTGTTGGAGATTGATTATGGCGAAGTAAACCGACAGTGGAGGGCCCTCGTAAATAAAAATATCAGCTGGACGTTCTCGAAAGTTCTTGACGAGATTTGGAACCTCTCGACCAACCCGTAATCCTGCTCTCACTGCTGCCTGGAAAACGATGTCGCGGACCCCGTCATCCCGGATGCCACGAAATCCGCCGAACTGACAGGTCAATGCATAAAAGCCAAACTGATCGGCTTGCCGGAGACAACGCCGACATCTATAATCGTCATTGCAAAGTGGTAGGCCCAGCCAAAAGCGTAGAAGGATACAAAATTCGTTGGGTGGTAGATTCATTCGAGTCGCCTTGTTTGGTATAGCCTGCAGCCAGGCACAAGCGTGAGGGCAGTCTGTTGCCAATAGTCTGGCAGAATTGAAGTTGTTAGCCGTCTGCAATAGTCGTTTAAATGAATCTTCATCAATGAGCTTAGAAAGCGTGTTCTATTTAGTCGGAAAACAATCTAATTCGCGTTCAAAAAGTGACAAGATCTTTTCTATTGTGGATCCAGATCCTGGAAAAATATGTGGATCCAAATTTATCCGATTGGATACCAAGTGTATGCTCGATATGAATGCTGAAGGGAAATGCATGTAGCAGCTGCGTAGTCCCAGACATCCCATTCTCAGAGACTAACATGCTTGAATCCACGTCTGCATGTCGGTGGTGTTGGAAGTTATTCTGGCGAAGGTCTCTTTGATCGAACGATCGAAAGCCAGAAAAAATTCATCCGCGAAATCATGATCGATAATGCGCATCAAATGGTTTACCCTAAGTGCGGTGCGCAATTAAGAAGTAAGGTGAATGCAATCTGAGGGTCCGGAAGAGATTCTAAGATTCCTAGGTCCCGTATCAAAGGTGGAAGTAATTCGGCGATCAAGTAGTTGGCGCAGTATACTTGAAACAGAGACGTGGCAAGGTCTCACCAACTGCAATTGAATGGATCCCGCTGTCAGGCTTACTCAAGGCAAGGAGATTAGCCCCTGCGACGAAGCGTACGAGATCATATGGTAGTAATCCTGCAATCATGTGATTGACCAACGTTGTAATACGGTAAAGAAGGGATCCGTGGTCAACCGCCAGCATATCCTGTAGATGCTCTGCTCGTAACCCAAAACATCCGAGAGAAGTGGAAGGAGAAAATGACGATATTGCAGCTTGAACGGTATCAGAATCATCAGACAAAGGTAGTGACGAAGTTGATGATGGCGAGAAACGGGCCTCGTCGGACGACGGGAGTAGCAAAACGAGCTTCTCTCGAGTAGAGTATGACGATTCACAGATGCCGCTAGAATTCAAGTGACACATGGCTTTTCCATAGTTACCGCTTCTTGTCAGATCGATGGCTTCTGCGATGTCGAGCTTAGAAGAAGATATCATGTCTGTTTCGGAAGTACGATTCTTCAAGGTTAACAGATATTCACTTTCCTTACCATCTTCAAACCACCCCATACATATAGTTATCCGCGACCGGAAATTATCCTGATTGACCGCGAGCTGTCATAGTTTGTAAGCACAGTTTCGGGAAACATAAGAGACGGACCCAGTCATGTATGGACTGCGAACATATGGCTTTAAGGATAAGGGCTGAGAATAACTCTGATACTCGATGGAACAAATTCCATGGAATGCGCTCCACAGTGTTAATTGGAGCCGTCCAGACTTTCCGTAAGAGTTCGAGTGATGCAGCATTCAAATCAATACCCAAAGTGACCATGATTTCTTCAGCTGAAGAACCAGATTGGTTATTAGCATGATCTGATTGAACATCGTAATCCGCATGATTTACATGAACCGACCCTCGAGCGGCGCTGACGGGTGGGTGATTAGATGTAGACGGTATTTTACCAGAACCCCAGCACCTCATTGAAACTGGCCCGTGTATACGAAGAAGACCTGTGTTATTTATTCGAAATTGTACATGGCATACGGCACAATTGTCAATCCGATTCGCCTCGACGATGACTCCATGAAACAACGGATCGCTTGTATTAAGTTGTATGTATATTATTTTGTATGTTATTTATCTCAAACTTTTTTGTAGGTTACTAGCCGCAAATGGCTGGCCGCAAATGGCTGTTTCAACTGCTCACAATTTTTTTCAAAACATCAAATATTTAAATAGATCTACGCCTTCAAACCGGAATTGACAATCCACTTCAACAGCAGCTTTTTGAAGTGGTAATAGCTAGCAGCATTAGCAAGGTCCTCAGGTAACAAATTCCAAATATTCAATGAGTGATGGGAAAGCCTACTCACAGTCATGACTTCACCATGTCGTGATGTAGGATTCCACGTGCGGGCGGACTAAGGCGCAATACAGATGCTTAAATAGTTTCCGCTTAAGCTTAGCAAATGTATTCTTTATACAATACAGAGACTTCATTGCTTTACCATGAATATAATCGGTATTCGGTCGAGTCTTGATATCGTTATTCAAAATGATTCCAAGGTCTATGTGCTCAGATATAATGTAAAGCTTCTGACATCATAAATAAAAGTAACGATCAGGTGTACCGTTGCAAAGCTACATATGGGCACATTTGTCTACATTCATGAGTATACCGGCAGCAGTACTCCAGTTGTACATCGTGTGAAGATCATGATGTAGCCGCTAGCCCTGTGGGTCGGAAATTCTATCGCACCAGACTTTCACATCGTCAACAAATGTCAAGCAAGGGAATATTTATGCGTAAGAGCAAATCATTTGAAAATATAATGAAACGCAAGGGATCAAGGACTGTACCTTGGGGAACGCCACAATTAACAGGCCTATTTTACTATTTTCTGCTTGATGTTATTTTTATAGTAACCTAGTTTAAAATATGTATCTATTAAATTATTTAAATGATTTTGAAAAAAAACCAATATCGTTACAAATTGTTGCAATTCTTAAAATTTCATTATTTTACGTATTACATTTTATATTATATGGTATGCATGAATACTCATGCAAAAATATGTTTCTTATAAATTTAAATATGTCATCTTTACGATATAAATTAATAGTAGTTTTAGTTAATGTTAATTTAATGTTCATATCTAGATATACACCTTCTTTATCATTAATATTGGTTTTGTTAAGAATAAGGCTTTCTGGATAAATTTTTTCATTAATTGAATAAAACTTGTTAGAATTAAATATACAGATATCATTGACGTATCGAAACATATATTTCATATATTTATATAGTTTAGATTTAGTTTTTACACAGTTATGAACAAATTCATATTCTATAAAGCTTAACAAAAGTCAGCTATAATTGGGATACTATTACCTCCCATTGTAACACCATTAACTTGTATAAATATAGATGTACCTACCTTTAAATAGTTTTGATTTATCAAAATATTTAAGGATTCTATTAATTCAATTTTATCCATATATTTATATTTATTTGATGGTTTAATTTTTGTTAGATAGGCGTTATAATTATTATAACATATATATGTATATCTTTTTCCGAATATAAGATTAATTAATTTTACTAACGCTTCTTTAATATCTACTAAATCTAGATTTGTATAAAGCGTACTAAAATCGTATGTATTTATATTTTGAAAATTTATTCCTTTTGTCTGTTCTAAAAATTCTTTTGTAGAATTAATACTGAAATAGTGTTTTATACCAGTATTAATTTCGATTACCTTGCAATATTTTTTAAAGTGTGCTTTAATTACTTTAAGTATTTTATTCATATAGACAGAAAGTGGTTTTAATGTACATTTAAACATTTAAAAATTTAAATGCTTAAATGTTTAAATATATACGTACATATATACATTTATATGTGCATTTAAATGTATATTTAAATGTACATTTAAATGTGTATTTATGTACATTTAAACATTTCGCCGTTTTCCATCGTAGGCGTTTTTCGATGCGGGCAAAAGAGAGTTGAGCGATTTCGAAAGGGGTGCGATCGGGGAAAATTCGAGTGGCTGATAAAGCGATGAGTTTAAATCATTGGGAGAGGACAGAGGACGCGTGAGCGATGCTTGAATACAATTTTCAGGAGAGTTGGCTGAGAAGGATAATACTGAGAAGATTTATTTTGGCGGATGAATGCGACAGGAGACATGCCGTTGAAAAATGATGGGCTATCCTCATGAACAAGAGAGAAGAGGTTGGTGATTGATATAGAGGAGAGGTTGCGGATTAGTTTGTTTGTACAAGAGACACATAGTATATTGACTATAGGATTTAAGACTTACAACATAAAGTCTTCTTCAGACTTACTGTTGCCGAAGGCGATTGTGGTCCAGACGTTGCAGTCGTGTTTCGAGAACTGTACTTGCAGTTTAGCATAGTTGGTGTCGGTCATAGCTTTCTTCGTAGCTGTATTTATAGGTGTATTTGTTTTCGTAGCTGTCTTCGTAGCTGTCATAAGTCTTGAGATGCGTCATGGTCATGATAGTCTGAAAAATTTGTACTTTTCTTCTGTCCGCGAGCGACGCTAGCGAAAAATCTGAAACAATTTAAGTATTTATTATAACTAAGACAATTGTTTTAACCAGTATTATATTTGTATTAAACAAATATAATAAAGTTAATATTATATTATACAAATGTAATATTAACTTGTTCTAACCAGTATTAAAATAATTGTCTATATAATAAACAATTGTCTACTGAGCAGACCGATATTTTCCAACTGTAGTTGATACTTCGGCAGATGCCTACAGAGCATCTGCCGAAGTGTCTTAATCAGAAATCAAAATGTTTACTTAAGGATGTAAAATCACATGTGGTAACACAGATGACAGTCTACGTCAACTCAGTAACTTAAAACTTGATAACACTACACAATTGCAACTCATGATGTCGAATCGCTTTACATGAGTATCGACAATAACAAAGGTATATATTTATTATAATTTATTATTTATTGCGACTGATATCATGACCGATGTATTATTATTACTACAGGTTATAGCCATAAGGCTGTTTTGACCACTCACAAAAAAAACAAATTAATACAAGAAAAAAAATCAAAAAAATCATTTAGTATATATATCAGAACCATGGGTACTGCAGCAACCACCATTCGTTCTCATTTCGAATCCAGTTCTTTATATTGGATTTAAATTCATTGATTGTATGCACAGCAACGACATCAACTGGAAGACGATTCGAAATATTCACCGCTCGATGAGACAGTCGGAAATGACGAGGGTATTTTCCGTGCTCATGTACTACTAGTACTTTCGAGTGCCCTCTACGTCCATCCCGTTCATTGAGTTCAACTCTATTTGCTGGAAAATTTTCATCTTTATTAACTAGTCGATACATAGCTAGAAGGTCGAAAAGAAGGAACCTTTCACGCACTGTCGGCATATTCAAACTTTTTATTCGTGCCTCATAGGGAAGATATCGTACCTGAGGACATAATTTCGTAAACCGTCGAAGTATGCGCTCTAATTGATCAAGTTCTGTACGCGTACACGGAAAGACTACTGGCGACACATATTCTAATATCGGTCTTATAAGAGCATTATATAAACGCACAACACAAACGGGAGATAAATCTTTAAAGCAATTTTTGACAATATAGGTCATTCTTCTTGCTGCGTTACAAATCCTATCAGTGTTAGCACGTGTTTTCAGATTGTTTTGAACAATTATACCAAGATCCAGAATGGACTGCGTGGAAACAACAAACTCATCGCCAATAAAATATTCTTGACTCACATTGCTATGACCTAATCTCATATGTGCACACTTTTTAATATTCAATACAATTCCAGTGTTTAAAGACCATCGATAAACAATGTTTAGGATATTTTGAAAGTCATTTCGATCCTTGTTGGTTTTAATCAATTTCCATACCTTTACATCATCGGCAAAAGCTAAAACACTACAATCCTCAATTAAATCCAAAGTCTGATTTATAAATATGTTATACAACAAGGGGCCTGTAATGTGTAAGTCATCCAAACGTCCTCGTGTTAACGCAATGACTGAATTCGGAGTTTGAGGCTGTTGGCGCCATGCTCGCTAGTATAAATAACGACCTAAGACGTTCGATCGTAAACATTAAGGTAAATGATCATAATATGAGAGTGTTGATTGACACAGGGAGTTCGACGAATTTAATACATGCTTAAGTTGCAAAGAGGTTGAGATTGACTACACATTCATGTCACAATGTCATAACGATGGTCGACACAGACAAATCGTCTACTATTAAGAAATATTGCTTTGCAAATGCGATGATTCAAGGACGAACGTATCATGAAGTTAAGTTTCTATGCCTTCCATGCGTGTGTTGTGATGTCATTTTGGGACATTCCTTTCTATCCGGATTCAAAACTGTGACACTATCCCTCAGTTTTCATACTCCAACGTTGACCATAGCTGCATTAGATTCCATGAGGATAGAAGAGCCGAGTTTATTTAACACGCTCTCACCAGGTTGTCGCCCAATTGCTGTCCAATCAAGGAAGTACAGCCGCTTGCATTCCGATTTCATCGATCGTGAAGTTCAGAGATTATTGCGCTAAGGAATTATTCGTCACAGTCAGTCACCCTGGCGAGCGCAAGTAGTGGTAGTTTCAAATCCATTAGGGAAGCAAAGACTTGTGGTGGATTATTCGATGGCAATTAATAAGTTCACTGAACTATATGCATATCCACTTCCCAGGATTGACAGTACTATTGAACGTATCGCTACGTGTACCTTCTTCAGCCGGATTGATTTGACGTCCGCGTATTACCAAGTGCCAATGCGAGAGTCAGAGAAGTGTTACACCGCCAGAGAAGTGTTAACCGGGTTCCATTTGTACTGACAAATGCCCCTGCCGTCTTTCATAGAATCATAGTTAATATGATAGAAACCGAATCGCTGAGGGGTACATTTGCATATTTGGATGATATTGTCGTATGCGGTACAGATAAAGGCGACCACGATGTGAACCTACGTCTATTCAAAGATACTACTGTTAAGTATGGACTAACCTTGAACGAAAGTAAATGTAAGTACGGTATCACGTCGATTTGCTTGCTCGGCTACCTGGTAACACACAATAACATACGACCCGACCCTGATAGA
The DNA here is from genome assembly GCA_012934845.2 of Pomphorhynchus laevis. Classification (NCBI taxonomy): domain Eukaryota; kingdom Metazoa; phylum Acanthocephala; class Palaeacanthocephala; order Echinorhynchida; family Pomphorhynchidae; genus Pomphorhynchus; species Pomphorhynchus laevis. Next base: position 118,781 of record WNNJ02001146.1, on the reverse strand, counting down.
ACAAAAGCTATTACAACCATGGAACAGCCTCGGAATGTTAAAAGGATTCTCGGCATGTGTGCTTATTATTCCAGGTGGATATCAAACTTTTCAGAGAAGATCCACCCTCTTCTAGACGTGCACGAATTCCCCCTGGCTACAAATGCAGCAAATGCATTCAACTCAATCAAACAAGAGATCGCGGAAGCTGTCCTGAAAGTATTCGACGAGTCGAAAATGATCATTGCCGAGACGGATGCATCAAAGAATGCCATTGACGGAGTACTCTCTCAAGATGGACACCCGCTTGCTTTCTTTTCGAAAACATTACAGGGGGTTACCAAGACATATTCATCAGTTGAAAAAGAGGCCTTTGCGATCGTTGAATGCCTCAAATATTGGCGACATTATTTGCTGGGTCAAAAATTTTAACTGATTACAGACCAAGCGAGTGTTTCGTTCATATTCAACGACCGACACAAAAGCACTATAAAGAATGAGAAACTTGTAAGATGGCGCATTGGGTTGGCCCCGTATCAATATGAAATTTTCAATCGGCCGGGGAAAGACAATACAGTCGCTGATGCATTGTTTCGACAATATTGTGGATTGACCAGCAACAATGTGTTGACCCATACTAAGTTTCTGCACCAATCATTATGCCATCCAGGAGTGACGAGGTTGTACCACTTTATCCGTAGTCGAAATATTCCATGTACTGTCGAGGACATCAACATCGTCAAAAATTATGGTGTTTGCTCTCTGCTTAAACCAAGATTCTTCAAGCCAAACGATCACGCCTTAATAAAAGCATGTCAACCATTCGAGCGCTTATCACTAGATTTCAAAGAACCGGTTCCATCATCAACACGCAACCGTTATATCTTGGTCGTAATTGACGAGTTCTCGAGGTTTCCATTCGCCTTTCCATGTTCTAACATGACGACATCAACAGTCATCGCATGTCTTGAGAAATTATTCTTCATGTTTGGAATGCCCGCAATGATTCACTCTGATCGTGGTCCAGCATTGGTTGCGAGAGAGTTCAGCGATTATTTAAATCGATTAGGAATATCATCAAGTCGAATCTGTCCATACAATCCGACATGTAATGGCCAGGTCAAAAAGTACAACGGTATAATCTGGAAGACTATTGAGCTCGATTTAGACTCTTATAATAGACCAATCCCGATGTGGGAATCATCTCTACCAGCTGCACTACATTCAGTAAGATCATTGCTTTGCATTTCGACGAATTGTACTCCTCATGAGGGGTTCTTTCGTTTTGAGAGCAGATCTTGCACAGAGAAGGCGTTACCAACTTTATACTTACGCCTGGCAAAGTTCTATTAAAACAGCATGTTCGCTCTAGCAAATATGATCCTCAAGTACAGGTCGTGGAACTTCTGAGATGTGATCCATCCAGAGCTTCTATCAGATTCGACGATGAACGAGAAACAACCGTATCGTTGAAGCATCTGGCTCCTTACGCTGATGATTACACACCGTTTCCAGATATATCTAACGAGTCAAACTCAGAGACAACATACACACGGACTACGGAACCAACCAAAGCGACCAATTACAATGTATCAGGAGACAACACCCAAAGCGAGCCACAGATTGATCAAAACCAGACGAAAGGGGAAGCGGACAAGACAGTGAGTGAACCAAAACATTCTGATGACTATCAACAAACAATGGTCAGCGAACCGGTCAGAAATCAACAACGTCCACGGGTCTGGCGTAGCCAACGCTTACGTAAAATTCCAAGCCGTTTCAACGATTACATAGTGGATGAAAATAATATGAAATTATAACTATACACGTTTTGTTTGTTCTAGATTGTCAAATAAAGCCATCTTTTGGTTTACGTCAGGTGTGTCGCGTGAGATGCATAGAGCATATGATTTTAAGAGACTCGAATATACAATGCGTAAAGCCTTTGGCTCAAGTCGTCTAACGTTTCGATGAAGAAATCCTAAAATTCTATAAAATTTTGCAATAATCGCAGAAGAATGAAGACGAGATTTTAAATTGGAGGAGATAACAACACCTAGATCAGTAAAGTGATTTACTGATTCGATAACTATTGAGCTGAATTGATAAGAAGGGGAAGGTAATCGGGATTGACCAATTCTCATATGTCGACATTTACTAACATTGATTACTAAGCCGTGTGATGAACACCAACTACTAACTTTATCCAAATCTGATTGTAGTAGGGGAGAGCTATAACAACCACGAAATAATGGGCACCACAGTTTTATGTCATCGGCGTATAATAGGCACTGGCATGTAACATTTTCAGCGATTTCGTTGATGTAGATATTAAACAAAGTGAAACTAAGGATACAGCCTTGTGGAACACCTTGAGTGAGATAAAACCATTCAGAAAGAGACTCACCAACTCGCACAGCAAGGGAACGTCTACTCAAGAATTCACGTATCCAGAGACAAACGTGGTTTGAGAATCCGTAATTTCCAAGTTTCCACAGTAAAATTGGATGAACGACCTGATCAAAAGCTTTGGACAAATCAATGAAGACGACATCAACCTATATATTTAAACTATATATAGAAGAATGGCGAAAGTAGCATAGGAAGATCATCGAATAAATACTTTTGTCAAACTTCTCAAATTAGTATTGGAGAATATCTACTTTGAATGTGATAGTTCCTTCTATCATCAGATAAAAGGTACCGCTATGGGTACATCGGTTGCCCAGTCTATGCCAAATTATACGTAGCGGATATAAAAGAGACATTTATTTCTGAAATGGTCATCAAGCCAAAGCTGATGATTAGGTATATTGATAAAGTTCTAATCATTATCCCGTGTGAGCCTTGTGAACTCAAACATTTCATTCATCAACTGAATAGATCAAGTGAACTTAAATTTACATTACAACTTTTTAACAATACGAACCACCAAGATTTTTAAATATTCAACTGAATAGATGGTGATAGATGGTGCACTTGAAACGAAAGTTTACGGATAAAAATTGGATTTCATCCTATATACACAGCTGAAGTTGTCACCCTTCATATATTAAACGCAACATAATTTACAACGAGGCAATTAGATGCAAAAATATTAAATCATCAGCTAATTTGTTTAAACATGAAACAATGAATCTTTAACATCGCGCTCTAAAGAAACTAACAACAGACCAAAACAACGCATACAACACAACCGTGCCTCAGGAATTTGTCGAAACGATAAAACCAAAATTATATTTCAAGAGCAACTTTAGAAATAGCAACTTTAGAAATAGGCTAGAATCCTCCAAAATAAAACAGCAACTTTAGAAAACGGCTAGTCTCCTCCAAAATAAAGCATCAAAGGCAATATTGAACATCACGATATTCACCGTGGTAAGTAAATGCAAAACACCTCGATGTGCATGCTACGAAGAAATACAATAAGGCACGAATTTCCAAAGATCCATTACAAGTCTAAATTACCCTATTAGTGGTAACTACGACTGCCTAACAACTGGAAATATCTATCAAGCAAATTGTACAGATTGCGGTACACAATATGTAGTAGAGACGGGTAGAGCCTTAAGGATCGACTAACAAATCAACGAGCGGATGTAAAATCCCGACTCAAAGTCAAGAATACCGAGTATACAGATTATAAATACAATTGTGACGGTGTAGTAGAACATTGTGCAATACCCTACACATAAATTTTAAGCAACCATAATTTATGGCAATATATCAGATTTAAACGAACGACGTAAACTGGAACACTATTAGATTGGTCAATTAATGACCGATAAAATTAACAACAGTCAAGAGATTACAAATTAAATCAGAAAGAGCATAAACCACTATGACTAATAAATAAGGGTTTTATTAATAACTATATAACCGATAAAAACTTAAGAAACAAAAACATGCAAAAGACAACTTTAAATAGAAGCCGTTCACGACGTGTATTTTGAAATCTTCAACTTATATTCACGGCCTCAGGTCCAGAGGGATCTGAGCCCCTCGGCCGCACCAGCGCGCCGCCCTCTGACTGAACCATTCGGGGTCTCTCACACACCTAAGAGTCCAGTCAAGGCGGACTATGGTTGGTAATCTCAAGATGAGGAGCTTGAGAAACCTTAGTCTTTGTTCTGGGGGACGTCCTCGTGAGAAGAAGACTAACCTCGAGATAGTCCAAGTACCCCAGAGGCGCACTTGGGTTATCCCATTCAATGACAGATGCTGGGCCCGTTTCAGAGCCCACCTAGCTTTCTTCAGGATACTTTTAAGTCTATCAAGGTCAGCTTTCGCTGACCAATTCACCGTAACGGTGAACTCCGGATATTTTACTCGACTCGTGAAGATGGGGAGTGGTTGATGCTGCAAAATGGAGGAGAGTGCAGAGAGTGCTAGTCTCTTAAGTTTCTTTTTGGTGGTAGGAACGCCATGAAAGACTACCACCTGCGATTTAGAGGAGTTTAAAATAAGATTGGATGAGGGCAACTGATCTTTTAATCTTAAAAAGAAACGGTTGATGTCAGAGATTACAACTTTGCACCTGCGTCCAGAGAACAAGGCTGTGGTATCATCATCATATACCACTAGACGTTGATCACGTTTAAAATTCTTGAATAGTACAATGGATGCAGCAAGATATAAGATAAGAGAAAGTGGGGATCCTTGAGGTACACCCATAATAGGGTAGAACTGACGCGCATCAGGGTCGTCTTCATAGTAGAACCACTTGGTGTACAACAATATCTCCACCCTGTTAACAATTCTCGCAGGCACCCCGAGGGACATGAGAGAGGAGATAACGAAGGGAATGAAGATTCGGTCAAATGAAGCTGAAAAATCAAGAAAAACAGCCACAGCAAGCTGATGACTATTATCCTGCCAAAACTGATGCACTTCACCAATTGCTGAATAGACCAAGCGCCCTTTGACAAACCCATGAAAACTCGGTGGGATCAAATTACGTCTACATGAATGAACGTGGATTCTACGCGCAAGCGCTTTCTCGTAGATGGATATAAGGGCGTTTTGAATCGAGATGGGCCGCAGATCTTTAAGACAAGTGATTAATCTCTTTTTAGGTAAAAAACTCGACGGCTGATGTTGATGTCCGCTATGTCAGACGGGGAGGCTAATAGCATTGTGATGGCGACCTCCTTTCTTCTGACTGTATGTCAAAAGCTGACAGACACGAGTGGTAAGTGGCGCGTGGAATTTGGAGGTGCCCGGGAGTGGTCCCCAGCAGTTAAGGATATCTGTAACAGATAAGTCCCTACTCCTGAAGTCACACCAAGGCGGGATTGGTTATGGAGATTGAGTGGCACCATAATTATGTAAGAAAAGTTACTGCTCTAAAACTTTGTCAAGGCCTATGCTACCAATCCAAACCAAGGATCTATCCTTCCAGCAAACAAACTTCTCATTTTTGAATATCTTCTAGAAGGAAGCCTGAGAAAGGTTTAGCTTCTCATTCTTGAATATCTTCCAGAAGGGCTCAGCTGGTGCCTATATCCGGAGCTCCAATATTCATTGGAGAGGATATGTCTGGCGGAAACAGAGAGATTGGGAAGGTGTAACATTTAAGCTAGGACATTGAGCTTTGTTGGAGTAGGATTGTATATTCGACCTTTATAGGTAGTCGAAAGGATCGCGGTAGCTTGCGATGAGAGGTAGGAATTAAATTCGGTCAAACTCTCAATTCCAATTCTAGGGAAGAGTTGGATAGCTGCCTGAAAGAAGGCCACTCTAATAGGGTCAAAGTGAAACCTTCTTCTAAGCAACGTATCGTCCTCTAGCCGCCAGCGAATTAGGTCATGAGAGGTGGTCTGTTGTTGACGCGACTGCTCGGTGCAAATGGGTTTCAACAACCACATCTTATGTAGCAGTAATATGTCGAGGAGAGAATTTGTTGTAGAGCAATGAAAGGTGGGGGAAGGTGGTTTATGAATAAGATAGTCGATCCTTGCTCTGCGAAGTGCTGCATTAATCCAACGACCAGTTCTGTCGTTGAAGTCACCAAGTAACATGTCATAACCGCTCCCCAATATTCGATCCAGGAGGTCACGGTTCTTGTGAATTTCTCCTTGGCCGAATATAGACATTGGCTATGCTTATACGCTTACCGTTCTTACAAAGTGATATAGCTAAACAAGATAGGGCTGGACAAGTGTAGTTTAATAGGAGGGATGATCTTAAGGAGTTTTTCACTAGGTTAAAAGACCTTGAGATGAAGAGGAGTGAGGGGGTTATGTAAGGAGTAAAGTGGGTGTAGATGTAGTTAGGGATAAATCGAGTAATATCCTGGGGAAGACTGATAGACCGCGTCTCCTGAAAGACTATAACATCTACATCTCTACCACATAAAAGGCTAAGGGCGGAAGCATCTCCCGAATTCCACTGAAGGATATTTAGTGAAAAAGGCCCTTGATTACTTCCCATTGCGTAAGTGTTACCGAAGTGGGACGCCCTCCACCTAGTCGCAACTAGAGGCGGAAAGGTCGCCTTTACCGCTTCCCGTCACGACAAATTGAGTCGCTTGCCCACGGGCGATATATTCATTTCCCTCGTTAGCCATTGCCCAGATCGAATCCTTCCGAGCAAGCTTCAGTGCAGCTATGCTCAGCGCTGACCCGTTTCGTTTCTTAGATTTTGGTGGTTTCTTAATATTGTTGGTCTTCCCAGAAGGAGGAGAACGGAAAGATTCCGCTAATTGACCCACCAATTTTTGGACCAATTTTTCAAGTTGAATCATTGATGCCTGATGCTGCATTTATATAAGTTTCAGGATTTCCGTATCCAGCATCATGTCGTCTTTCTTGTTAGACAAGACAGCTTCCACGAAGCTAGTCGGTTTTGCTGTCACACTCATGTGTCTCTTTTGGTACGCCTTAAAGATTTTACACTTTTTTGACCATGCGGGGTGCTCACCACCGCAGTTTGCGCAAAATGGCTTACTTTCGCACTTCTCAGGATGTATAGCAGTTGTACCACACACGCCGCACTTATGGGGTAAAGAACAGCCAGTGGACCAATGCCCCCACTGATGACAATTGTTGCAGTGAGGGTACGTTAGTGAATCGGTTTCGATTATTGAAAATTTTAAATTATGCCCCATGAAAGGATTGCATGTCGAAATCGACAGTTTTAGAGCTTCATCCACCGGGGTATTACAGAACGCCACGGGAATGAGGAAGCCTTTAATCCCTTTTATAAAGTGCACGTTAGAGATTTTGTAATCAGTTTCTAGGGCTGATATATCTTCTTCTGAAATGAATGTGGGCATATTATTTATCTTTATTGTTGTCAGGATTGGTTTGGAAGCAATTATTCCTTGTTCCGAATGCTCTTTTTTAAAGTAGTCGACGTACGACATCGCCAGATCAGGAGTGCAGAATGAGATTTTAATCTCATATTCATAATATTTAATCGCATTGAACAATATCCTTTTTTAAATCGATCGGCAAAGCCTCTTATAAAAACATAAAACATGTTCTGTCTTTCCAGAGGCACCAAAAGTCTGATAATCACCAGGTTGGATAATTTTGGTACCGGGGGAGTTCACCCTCCGGAATATATTCAAGAGAAGCTAAATCTCCACTTACCTCGTTTATTGCATTGGCAGAAAAATTAGTTTTCATTGAGTTCTTTGAAAGCTCCGAGATGCTAAATTTACTCATTTTTGAGTGGCGTAGGATATACATTTTAGTATGACTTCTTTTATAGCAAATATATGTATAGTGTCGTATTTTGTTTTTGACAAAATATTATTGTGAGTAAATAAATAAATAAATAGACTTTATTAAATACACCAAAATATAGCATGCAAAAATAAAAAAGGTAGGTCATAACCAACTCAGATCAAAAATGACAAAATTTTCCATCGTTTTTTCATCTTCCTTTTCTCTTTCATGGCCTCAGGTCCAGGGGGATCTGAGCCCCCAACCGATCCAACACGCCGCCTTCCGACTGAACCACCCGGGGTCTTTCACCCCCGAAGAATCCAATCGGCGCGGACTATGCTTGGTAAACGAGAGACGAGGAGCTTAAGAAACCTTAGCCTTTGCTCTGGGGGACGTCCTCTTGAGAAGAAGACTAATCCCGAGATAGCCCAAGTGCCCCAAAGGCGCACCTGGGCTTTCCCTTTCAATGACAGATGCTGAGCCCGTTTCAGGGCCCACCTAGCTTTCTTCAGGATACGTTTGAGTCTATCCAGGTCAGCTTTCGCCGACCAGTTCACCGTAACGGTGAACCCCAGGTATTTTACTCGACTTGTGAAGGTGGGAAGTGGTTCAGAGGCAAATATGGAGGAGAGCGCAGAGAGTGCTAATCTCTTAAGTTTTTGCTTTGTAGCAGGTGTGGTGCAATGAAAGACGACCACCTGCGATTTAGCTGAGTTTAAAATAAGATTGGATATGGGTAACTGATCTTTTAATCTTAAAAAGAAACGGCTGATGTCAGAGACTACGTCTTTACACCTGTGTCCAGTGAACAGGGCTGTGGTGTCATCAGCGTACACCACAAGACGTTGTTCGCGTTTAAATATTTTGAATAGTTTAATAGAGGCAGCAAGATATAAGATAGGAGAAAGTGGGGATCCTTGAGGTACACCCGTAATAGGGTAGAACTGACGCGCATCAGGGTCGTCTTCATAGTAAAATCGCTTGGTAAACAACAGGATCTCCACTCTGTTCACAATTCTCGCAGGCAACCCGAGGGACCTGAGAGAAGAGATCACAAAAGGAATGGAGATGCGGTCAAATGCAGCAGAAAAGTCAAGGAAAACAGCCACAACTAGACGATGGATATTATCCCGACAAAACTGCTCCACCTCACCAACTGCTGAATGGACCGAGCGACCTTTGACGAACCCATGAAAACCTGGAGGGATCAAATTACGCCTACTTAAATGGTCGCGAATTTTACGCACAAGCGCTTTTTTGTAAATCGACACGAGGGCATTTTGAATCGAAATGGGTCGGAGATCTTTAGGGCCTGAGCAGGATTTTTTCTTAGGAATAAAAACACGCTTACTAATATTGATGCCTGCTACATCGGATGGGGAGGCTAAAAGCATTGTGACGGCCACCTCTCTTCTCTGATCAGCTGTCAAAAGCTGACAGACCTGAGAAGAAAGTGGAACGACGGATTTGGAGATGCCCGGGAGTGGACCCCAGGAGTTAAGGATATCCGTAACAGATAGATCCCTACTCCTGAAGTTACACCAAGGCGGGATTGGTTGAGGTGATAGAGTGGCTCCATAGTTGTGTAGGGCTAGTGACTCCTCCAAAACTTTATCAAGGCCTACATTCCCTATCCAACCCAATGCTCTATCCTTCCAGCAAACAAACTTCTCCTTCTTGAAAATCTTCCAAAAGGAAGACTGAGAAGGATTAAGGCGAGCGATACTCGTCCTATCCCTACTCAGCTGGAACCTGTATCTAGTGCTCCAGTATTCATTCGAGAGGGCCTGTTTGGCGGAAGCAGAGAGATTAGGGAGGTTCAGTAATTTTGCTAGGACCTGGAGTCTCGTCGGAGTGGAATTGTATATACGACCTTTATAGGTTGTCGATAGAATCGCGGTAGCTTGCGAAAAGAGGTAGGTATTAAATTTGGTCAAACTCTCATTCCCTATTAAGAGAAAGAGTTGGATAGCCGCTTGAAAGAGAGCCACTCTGATCGGATCAAAGTGAAACCTCCTTCGAAGCAACATATCTTCCTCAATCCTCCAACGAATTAGGTCATGAGAGGTGGACAATTGCTGGCGCGACTGCTCCGTGCAGAAGGGTTTTAACAACTACCTCGAATGAAGCAGTAAAATGTCGAGATAAGAATTTGTTGATGTGCAATGAAAGGTAGGTGACGGGGGTTTGTGAATAAGATAACCGTTCCTAGCTCTGCGAAGTGCTGCATTGATCCAACGACCAGTTCTGTCGTTGAAATCTCCAAGTATCATGTCATAACCGCTGTCAATAATACTATCCAGGAGGTCACGGTTCTTGTGAATTTCCCCTGGACGGATGTAGACATTGGCTAGACTGAGGCGTTTACCGTTCTTACTGAGTGAAACTACTAAACAAGAAAGGGCTGGACATGAGTAGTTTAATAAGAGGGAGGACCTTAAGGAGCACTTAACTAAGGTCAAGAGTCCTTGAGATGAAGAGGAGTGAGGTGGGGTTATGTACTGAGTATAGTGGGAACAGATATGCTTTGGGATAAATCGAGTAATGTCCTGGGGGAGACGGATAGACCGCGTCTAATGAATGACTATAACATCTGCATCTCTACCAGATAGAAGTCTAAGGGCGGAAGCACCTCCTGAGTTCCACTGAAAAATATTCAGTGAAAAAGGCTCACGAGTACTCTGCATTGTGATGGATTAGTTGGATGGGGGATTGCCTACCTAGACAAAGCTAGGTGCAGGAAGGTTGCCCTTCCCACCACTAGCCTCCTCCAAGGAAGGTACTTGCCCCTGGGCAGTATCTTCATTTCCCCTATTAGTCTTCTGTTGGATTAGCTTCCCAATCTTGAGCGGGGGGACGGCATGGGCTGAAGCCCATCTCTTTTTCGACTCCGGAACAGAGGAAACAGGAAGCACAGGATTAGTCCCGATAACATTTAGATAGAGCGTACTAACTCCTCCATCTGCCGAAGAGCATTCGAAGTCTTTAAGTCGATAATCCGTAGAATGTCAGCGTCATCCATACGTGGAGCTGCAGCGACCGCGAAGGACTTGACCGGATTGGGCGGTTTTAGCAAGATAATTGTCTATATTCTTTGAATAGAGAGCATTTCCTGCTCCAAGCAGGATGGCACCCCCCCCGCAATTCGAGCAGGAAAGGGGGGCCTCGCAGCGATCGGTAGTTGTAAGAGAAGGACAGCTGGTGGAGCTACAGACCCCACACGAAGGGGTCCCACTGCAGCTGGAGGCCCAGTGTCCCCATTTGTGACACCGGCTGCAGTGGGGATAGGTCAGATCATCCCTCTCTGTGATCGTGAATTTAATATTAAAACCCATAAAGGGATTCGACGTAGAATTAGACAGGGATTCAGCAATATTTACGGGAGCATTGCAAAAGCCAACCGGGATAGGGTTCCCGTCCTTACCCCGGATTAACCTCAGATTGGTGACCTTGAATTTAGCCATAAAAGAACGTATATCTTCTTCCATTGATCAGGGAAGATTTGAAACTTTTAGTGTTGCTAGGATAGGCTTGGATGAAATTTCACCATATTCAGCTAAATTGGCGAAGTACTCCATGTAGTTTGCGGCAAGGTCATTCGAGACAAAAGAGATCTTCACCTCCGCAGGGTGTAACCTAACAGAGTTAAATAAAACCCTGTTCTGAAACTGTTTGGTGATGGATCTTAAAAATTTGTTGTAGAGATCGTGTTTTTCAATCGGTCTCTTAACTTTAATTATCAGCAAATTCTTTAATTTAGGAATGGGGGAAGCACCTCCCCATCACCTGATACCATAGAAAAATTACTAACCTTGTTACTTGGATCTGTAGTTAGATTTACCTTTAATTTGTCTTTTTTGTAGGATTATCGTTGATTTTTGAATGATTTTTGCTGCTATCGTTTGATAGCTCCGAAATTACTTGTACACTACACATTTTGCCACAGAAATTATTGTGAGTGATAAAGGCTAACGCCGATATAATTTTTTTGTTTCTTCATTGTTTTGACTAACAAACTTCAATATATATCAAAATAAGTAAGTATATAAAATTTAACCAATCTTTCTATAGATTAAATTTTATATATTTTATTTTGAAATATTTAAGAATCCGACAGAAACAAGGATCCCAAGCTGTGGTTCAAATAACTCCATTGATACTTTCTATATATACCAGAATAAGTAGGTATATACAATTTAACCAATCTTTCTATAGATTAACAAATAAAAGGCATTTGTTCTATTTCATTTTGGCGGTTTAAAAAAGCGGTGTCAACATATGCAAAAAGTATCTCAAATGGATGTTCCCGTCAACGGCCGGTTGAACAATCACTATATATATAATAAATTATATAATAACCAGATAAAAAAGACGTAGACAGATATATATACATTATTTGTTGTAACACCTGTCCTGGGACACTACGGTGTACTCATAAATTTAGCTAAAGTTATATGTAAGTTTATATATTAGTTTATCATAAATGTGTATATTGCTTGCAAAGCAATATAATATAACTATAAAATTTTGCAATTAGTTTGTTCATAAAATATGAACAAACTAATATAATAGAATATCCAAAGATGAACATTTAAGAAATACGTTAAATTATGCAAAAATATTGAACACTTAAGGCATTAATTTCTTATTTTATCTTGCACAAATTTGATTGATTCAATAACCACCTATTCGTTTCATAACAATTTTTGGATATTTTTCGAAACCAGATACATCTGATTAGATTTATATATATAGTGTTTTGTTATCAAAAATTGAATCCAGCTGGAATGAGCAACTAATATTTCTTTTAATGTTTTTAAAATGTCGTACATTAAGTACGACACACACGTCTTGTGTACTTTTGTCACGTTTATCTAGACTAACGGTGCTTGACTGTGCTTAACAAAAAGCGAAGAAACTAATTTTCTAAAGTTAAAATTGGATAGTTTTTGATCAACTTTCAAAATCCGCAATTGTGTAAAATGAATAAACTAATGCTAGCAATTTTAGCGTGGAGTAGTATACAGTGCGTACACAATTCAGGTACTCGTTAACTAATTTTTGTGTTTTAAAAATTTTTATTAAAAATATAAAAAAAAATTAGTAAACGCTCGGACTACAGGAGGCTGGAAATTCAAAAGCATTTTATTAGCCATCTATTTTTCAAATTTTAAATTGAACATTTATTTGACGATAAACACGAAACACATAATCTTCTACATTTTCGATTATATAGTTTTATTTGAACAAAGAAGAAAATAATTTCACTTTATTTAAAAAATTTAATAATTAAAAACTTTAATATTAAATAATTAAATATTAAATAATAATAATTTAATATTAAAAAATTAAATATTAAATTTGAAAAATTTATATTTCTATAGCTCCGGCTATCATCATCAGGATTACAATAAAATATATTTTATAAAATATTTTTTTCTTTGTTCCAGTAAAACTATATATGAATATTTATTTTTTACATAAAATTATTAGCCACAAATGACTATTTTAACTGTTCAAGAAAGATCTATATTAATATTAATTATTAATTAATATTATACGTTCTGCAATATGTGCGCAGTTGAACGTATCAATTCGTTAAAATACCATGAATATCAAATAAGTTATGAGAGTTTAAAATAAAGTTAAAGATTTTCTTAAATAACAAAACTTAGTGTTATATAACAACTAAAAAATAAAATAAAAAGGAACTTGTATCAAAAATACAGGAATGAAAAATTTAGCTAATGAGTCGCGATTCAGGTCTTCACCAATCTTTAAGGCCTCAGGTCCAGCGGGATCTGCCCCCCAGCCAATCCAACACGCCGCCCTTCGACTGAACCACTCGGGGTCTTTCACCCCCCCCCCGAATAATCCAATCAAGGCGGACGATGCTTGGTAATCGCAAGATGAGGAGCTTAAGAAATCTTAGTCTTTGTTCTGGGGGACGTCCTCTTGAAAAGAAGACCAATCCCGAGATAGCCCAAGTACTTCAGAGGCGCACTTGGGTTTTCTCTTTCAATGGCAGATGTTGGGCCCGTTTCAGGACCTATCTAGCTTTCTTCAGGATACGTTTTAGTCTATCCAGGTCAGCTTTTGCTGACCAATTCACCGTAATGGTGAACCCAGGTATAATTATTTTCAGTTATTATCTGGTTCATTATTCGCTGGAATACGGACACCGCATTTGTCAATCCAAAAGGAATTTGTCGATACTGGTAAAAATTTCCATCACCTTCGAATGCAGTAAAAGACCGATGTGCTTGAACAGAGGAATTTTGTAATATGCCTGGGATAAGTCGACAGTTGTAAAAACGGAGTACGTCGCTATTTGCGATATCATGTGTGCTTTGCATGGGAGTGGATATGCATCGAATGAAGTATATCTATTTATAGTACCCGAGTAGTCCACAACCATTCGCGGTTTCTTTCCTTGATTATGTACGACTAACACTTGAGCTCTCCAAGGTGATCAACTCTTCTCGATAATGTTTTGTTTTAGCAGTTTGTCAATTTCTTCTTTTATAATGCGAGAATTTTCCAATGTTTGCCGACGCGATTTACTACATATAGGACAAATGGTTTTTCAAATTCCAGGAAAGAGGGTTATCGGTTCGATATTCATGGTTGGAGCAGTTAGCAGTGACGATATTGTTATCCCTGGGTGTGTACCTCTGAACTTGAATGTAATGTATAGTTAATGACTGAAGAAATTTCGGCATAATGATTGGCACTCATAATCTAGACAGAATATGAAAACAAAATAGGAGGAATTCCGATATCATAGCAAAATAGTACACTAGTGCCTATCTACAAGCAAAAATGAGACGTCCAACAATGTAGCAACTATCGGGAGTAAAGCTAATGAGTCACACGATGAAGCTGTGGGCGAGAGTTGTGGACAACAGAATCAGAGAAATCACGATCAGCGAAGAACAGCGTGGATTTACGTCAGGTAGAAGCACTACCGTTGGGATTTTAGTATTAAAACAGCTTTACAATAAATTCAGCGAGAAACAACGGTCACTGCATAGTATGTTTGTAGATTTGGAGAATCCTATGATACAGTGCCACGTGACCTTGTTTGGATATGCCTAAGAAAGAAAAACTGCTCTGAACAATACGTTCTTGCAATCAAATCTATGTATGAAAAATGTTATACTTGCGCTCGGTGCCCGGTTGGCGAGCCGAACTATTTCCAAGTAGCGACAGGACTTCATCAAGGTTCAGCTCTCAATCTTCTTTTATTTGTGACAGTGATAGATATTTTGGGTACTGCACAGATTAATTCAAGAGCGTCATGGACAATGCTGTTCGCAGATAACCTGGTCCTTACGGTTAAAAACTTAGATACACTGGAAAAACAGCTAGAAAGTTGGTGTCAGAGATTGGAGAACAATGGATTGAAAATAAACAGAACCAAAACCTTGTATATGAGTCCAGAAAGATTGACATTGCAAGGATTCGAAATAGAGAGACAATATCGTAAACC
This sequence comes from Pomphorhynchus laevis, assembly GCA_012934845.2. Lineage (NCBI taxonomy): Eukaryota > Metazoa > Acanthocephala > Palaeacanthocephala > Echinorhynchida > Pomphorhynchidae > Pomphorhynchus > Pomphorhynchus laevis. The sequence goes on along the minus strand of WNNJ02001146.1, from coordinate 103,637 downwards.
TGGGCAGCATGACGAATATGTCAAATTCATAAGCGCCGGAGATTGGACTGAGGGTACAAAGTGCTTGGGGAAATTGACGGAAAACGTCGGGCATCTTATGCGACAAGCGAGTAGCAACAAAGTCGAAAGGACCCATATACGATGATGTTGTTAGACTAGCCATGATTTATGCAGCTGAGACCTGGGCAACAAAAAGCAGAAGATATCCACAGGTTAGCAGTGAATGAGATGAGAATGCTCAGACGGTCTGCTGGTATCACAAATAAGGACAAAGTCCGAAACATTGATATTCGAAGGATGTTCAAAGTGGACTCAATACAAGACGTAATCGTCCAAAAAAGAATACGATGGTTCGGACATGTAACAAGAAGAGAGGATGATCACTGGATAAGGAGCGCTGAAAAAGTCAAGATCGAAGGGAAAGGACTTCGAGGAAGGCCAAATAAACGCTGGAAATATTGCTTAAAGGAAGACATGAATGCCCTTGGAATAGCGACCGATATAGGACACGAGATGGCCCAAAATCGCTCGTTGTTGAAGAAGTTGTTGGCAGCAGCGACCTCTGTGAGAGATAAGCTGGGGAAGAAGAAGTTAATTATAGCAATATACGTAGCCTATTAAGAAATATCAGCGATTGCTAACATTGAATTTCATATTCGAGGGTTGGCGTATTTGCCATTTCTGAAACCTGGATCCATGATGGAATAGATGATATTATAATAAGCGTGCTTAATTTACACATCATTCGTGTTGACAGGACCGCACATATGAGTGGAAGGATTTGCTTTATATGTTAGATCTGGCATAAAAATAAATCACATGTTCACTTACTCAGATTCAGGTGGTACTTTTCAATTATTGATTGTAAATATGTATGTTTCTGTAACGACTTTGGCATTTGGCGTTTATTACCGAACATTAAATATCAGACTGCTTGGATATGGAATGCTAGGAAATTATGAGACGTACATTCAACAATAATCATCCGTTCATCTTAGTCGGTGATTGTTTATCCTAGGTAATCGAATTGGTATTGATGGTGCAGCTCTGCATGTCAGGTGCACAGCTGATTATTCTCTTTGGAACTTATTGCATTATGATCTTATCATTCAACATGTAGATTTTGTAACGCGTTTACCACTTTCTCAATAATTTAATATTAGATTTTGTCTTGTCTAGATCTATCAATTAATTTCAAAATTTGCATGAAATTCCTCATATCGGTAATAGTAATCATTGTGTTTTAATTTTTGACGTCAACATATTTGGAATGTAGTCTTGTGATAACGTCGAAACTGTGTTGTCTAAACTATGTGACACCGTAGATGGATCATTACTTGTTGAGTATACAACCTCTCTCTCGTTTGAAACATATACTACTGACATCGATGAGCAACGGCAAAACATTCACAAGAAGTTTATGCTCATTTCTAATCGCTTTGACCCTGAAAACATAAAATGATTACTGAACGATGGATACCTCCATGATTTGTCTCTGAATTGAAAACGCTTAAACGTAACCGGAATAGTCTTTACAGGATATACCTCTCCGACATAACATATCGTTCTAAGTATAATGCTTGTCAAAATTGGTATGATGGGCTTCAAGCTAAGAAAAGACGTCTCTACAAGTCCTAAATAATTAGTTCTATCCACTTAGCCCGGAAAGTATTTTAGTCATATGTCCACAGAAGTAAATGTCTTAAACCGCTTAAATCTACGCTAAAGCCTTGAGATAAAATTATAGACTCTAGCGCAAAGATTGCAGAAGTTTTTGCTGCTACGTTTCAGTCTGGAAAATGATTATTGTCATAATTCAGGAAACATCACTGCTTATATAAACGGAACATTTTCATACACGCCTATTGTAATCACCATCTTCGGTGTATGATGAGCTATCCAGATTATCGAATCATTCGTCTTCAGGACCAGACAACTTAAAATTTCTTTACATTCACCCTTTGATAGTTCATACTTTGCGTCACCTTCAAGCTCATCCATTGGCAAACTTGTTTCAACCGTCACTTGAGACTTGTCAACTCCCACTAGATTGGAAATGCATTGATGTTGTTCCAGTATTTAAGAAAGGTAACATTCGCATCCCTGAAAGTTACAGTCATATGTTTAGTCATATGTCCACAGAAGTAAATGTCTTAAACCGCTTAAATCTACGCTAAAGCCTTGAGATAAAATTATAGACTCTAGCGCAAAAATTGCAGAAGTTTTTGCTGCTACGTTTCAGTCTGGAAAATGATTATTGTCATAATTCAGGAAACATCACTGCTTATATAAACGGAACATTTTCATACACGCCTATTGTAATCACCATCTTCGGTGTATGATGAGCTATCCAGATTATCGAATCATTCGTCTTCAGGACCAGACAACTTAAAATTTCTTTACATTCACCCTTTGATAGTTCATACTTTGCGTCACCTTCAAGCTCATCCATTGGCAAAGTTGTTTCAACCGTCACTTGAGACTTGTCAACTCCCACTAGATTGGAAATGCATTGATGTTGTTCCAGTATTTAAGAAAGGTAACATTCGCATCCCTGAAAGTTACAGACCCGTAAGCTCAACAAATTATTTGACCACGTTATTTGTAAATACAATGTGTTACTTACAGCCAGCGAAGCTGATAAATCCAAATCAACATTGTTTCACAAAATGTTTAACATGCTTATCCAATCTTTTTTGTGCAAAAGAAGAGTGGGTCACTAGTGTTTCTGAGGGTATGACTTTGGATTGTATCGTCCTAGATTTCAACAAGGCTTTTGATCGAATATATCATTGCCCTCTTAGAATTGTTCAGAAATTATGATATCAATCAAATTGCATAAATCATATTACAAAATCAATCAATTTTATCGCATCGATCATATTTTGCCCGCGTGAGATTGATATTGTCTTTATCTCGTGACTTCAAATCTGGTGTGCTTTTAAGGTTCTGTTCTTGAGCCTCTACTATTCAATATTTGGTTAAACATATTATTGGCTCAGCTGCGCTGTAGTCACCTAGCTTTTGCTGACGATCGTAAGATTTAAACAAAAGTTGAATCAGAATTAGACGTATTTACATTTCAGTTAGACTTAAATGAAATTTACGAATGGAATAATCTCCCTGGTATTTGTCTAAATCTTGATAACTATGGTCACTTACGATTTGGCAAGGATTTAGTGCGCTCTAGTTATGTGTTAGGATCCTGCTTAGTTAACTCATTATATTTCACACTTGATCAAGGTAGCGTTGTTAAATCGTCGTTGAATACACATGAATAAATAGTATATGCGCTAAAAGCAGATGCCCTTATATGATGAAAAATTGGTTTGTTCGCTGAATGTTGAGTGCTTCAAAACGTTATTCAATGCTTTAATAAGGCATCATATAGAATATGGCATTCAGGCCGCTTTTCCGTGAACTCAAATTAAAATTGAATCTCTTGATTACATTTTTAGACGTGGATCTAAGTTATGATCCACACTAGCTCGCATGTCGTACGCAGAGAATATCGTAAAGTTGGGTATGTGTTTTACTCGACCTCCATACTATATCTGGACTTGATTGCGATGTATAAGATTGTCAAGTATTATGATGGATCTGTTCCCTAATGAATGTGTACTTCTTAATAGACGCAGTTGTCAGCGTGGTCATGGTTGTTGTCTTATAACCCAAAATCATAGTAAATGCCCGAATGTGCATAGAATGTCACATCGAGCTATGAAATTGTGGAACATGTTATCTGAAAAGTTGGTATGCACAAATACCTTCAAGGAGTTCCAAAAACCAGTCCGAAATTGGATTGCTCGTCATAATCAATGCAGCGTTATACTCAAAAATCTGACCGCTTTTATTTTACTTTTTCCTTTGTCATGTACACTTTACTGTCGTTCAGTTAGTAATGAGCAGACAAAACAGCCCTTGCGTCCAAAGCCTTGTGTTGTAATAATATACAGTGGCAAGTTGAATTTGATGACTCGTATCAATGTATCTGTTTCATACATGTATTGATCGCACACTTATCGAAAATTATAACACTAATATGTATAGGCCAAATATTATTTGGATCCCTCTACTTTGGTTCAGTCATACATTGTTTAAGTATATAATTAATGTCGAAACAACTCTACTACCATGATCTAGGCGAATTTGTACTAACATATCCTTATATACAATTATAAAAAGGATAGCAAATTGTTGGATTTCCGACTTGGGGGATTAAACAAGCCGGTAGTAAAGCAAATATCGTCGCCCCCTTTTCGATTACTGCATCAGCCTTTTCGCCAATTCTCTAAAATCCACCATCTTATCCCAACAACGAATCATCAAATCCGTCGTTCGAGTGCTCGGATGTATCCGTCGCTTGGACCACACATCTTGAACAACTCGCCTGGCTCACGATTCACATCCGCATCCAACTTCGCCTTCTCGTCAATTCTCGTCTAAACGCTGTCGGATCACCATCGTTCATCAACCTTTCTTTCTTAGAATACACTCGCTCCACATCTCTATCGCTGCGTTTCCGTCATTCCCTCTCACTCCACGTTTCCAATTACTACAACAACTACGGTCTCCGATCCTACCTCATCGCAGCCTCCTTGCCTGGAATCAGCTACCTCTCGACGTTCGCCACGCTCCCTTCTTTATAACATTTAAATACCTCCTTCGTTCCCACCTCCTTGGCACATGACTTAGATTTTTGTTGTGGTCAAGTAGGCGTGCGTCAGCACGCATTTGCCACGTAAAAATAAATCCCTTTTAAATGAAATTAGTTTTCACTTATCAAGCATACTCAATGCAAAATTATCAACAACAAATCAATTTAACAGTTAGTAAATAATTATTAGAGCTGGATCAAATGAAAGAAGAAATTATTTTTGATATTTCGCTAACTTCTGTTAGCATCTTCAGAAGATGCTAACAGAAGTTATTAACAGAAGTTATAGATGCTTCAAAAGTTATGCTAACAGAAGTTATTCGTTTACAGAAGTTAGCGAAATATCAAAAATAATTTTTTCTTTTCTTTGATCCAGCTATAATAATTATTTATCAATAATAGATCATTATCAACTATTTAAAAACTAACAGTTAGTCCACGATTTACAAATAAGTAATAGTAAAAACACGGCATTATATTATCTGAACTAGTAATCTTGCGGCGCTCATCTAAAAACTCGGAGTGAAATGTAACCGGGTGTTGTACATCAAATTTGGTGCAAATGTTGTGATTCACATAGATTGGGCATACTAAGAGACCTCAGGGCATTCCTGTAATGTAGCATAGGAGTAACGTGTTTTCAAATGTACAAAACTCACGCGTTTACTCAATATCATAGGATTGAATATGGTAATACGTGTTTTGGAAGGAGAACCAAACTTTAAGAATACAAGGATCGAATGCAAACAAAGAAGTAATGGAAAACACGGCATTATTTTATCTAAACTAGTAATCTTGCGGCGCTCATTTGAAAACTCGGAGTGCAATGTAACCGGGTGTTGTACATCGAATTTGGTGCAAATGTTGTGATGTCACACACATTGGGCAAACTAAGAGACCTCAAGGGCATTCGTGCAATGAAATATAGTAGTACTGTATAAAGGAGTAAGGTGTTTTCAACTGTATAAAACTCAAGCGTTTACTCAATACCATAGGATTGAATCTGGTAGGATAACCTAACTTTGAGAATGCAAGGAAACAGAACTATTATAATCCCTTTTTATTCAATGGATTGATTGTTTCCTGCAATTTATTGATTTTTATGATTTTTGATATCAACATTTATTCGAGTTGATTCTAAGTTAAGAATTTAATTTTTATTATTTTACTACAATCAATTTATTTTTATTGAAATAATTTATTTTACCACTTCGATCCTGTGTTGGTAATTTAACTATGTCAGTTAAAAATATCAGTTGGTACACAGTTGAAATGCTAAATGATAAAATTATCTAAAATTATCTGCTTGCAATTAACAGATTTGTTATGTCGAAATATTTTGAATAAATAAAATTTTTATTTACTGGAATGGCTTTTCAATTTAATAAAATAACATTAAATTAGTTTAAACCAATTTAATGAAATAAATTAATGCTAATTTATTACTATTTTTAATTGTTATATTTTTTATTTTTTTGATCACGCAAAACAGCTTCTCAGATAACGCCTTGTATGTAAGGCGTTAGCTGAGATTTTGGGGCGGGTGTGGACAACTTGAAAATTTCGTCGATGTTTCGGATTGAGAGAGATGCTTCGCCGTTTTTTTTGCGACGACGTTTTTTGATGCAGGCAAAAGAGAGTTGACCGATTTCGGAAGTGGTGCTATCGGGGAAAATGCGAGTGGTTGAAGATGATATGAGTTTAAATCGTTGGGAGAGGACAGAGGACGTGTGAGAGCTATGCTTGAAAACAATTTTCAGTAGAGGAGGCTGAGAAGGATTAGATTGAGACGATTTGTTTATGCGGATGAATGCGACAGGAAAGATGTCGTTGAAAAAGGATGGTTTATCTGCAGGAACAAGAGATGATAGTATGCATTTGAAGGCGGGAACATCGTCGTCAAGACTGCTTGTGGTGATAAGGAGGTGTAAGGAGTGATATTAGTGACGATGCTGCAACGATCGCGAGAAGGAAAGCGTTTCCGTAAAGGAGAACGAGTGACGTAAGTAGGTGAGATCACGATAGGAGAGCTGGCAGTTGAGGATTTGGAGGGAGTTGGTTTACTGCGGGAGACATAGAGGATAAATATAATATAGATGGTGGCAAGCGATGTGTAGAAAGGTTATAAGTTGAAAGATCGTTTCAAGCTAGTGAAGGTGATTTTGATTAAGGGATGTAGGTTATTGAGAAACGAGACAGCGGGACGGGACGGGATTGTCGCGGAGTGAAGATGACATGGTATGGGAAGTGCATATGGTGACATAATCAGTGGGTGGAGAAAGGACATTAGAATAGTTGGGGTTGTTTGAGTGGACGTGTTGGGTGTTGATATGTGCTTATTGAGAGGTCGCGGATTAATTTATATGCACAAAACCACATAGGAAGTCTTCTTTAGACTTATTGTTGTTGCAGGCGATTGTTGTCTAAACGCTGTAGTTGTGTGTCGAGCACTGTACTTATTGTTGAGGATAGTTGGTGTCGATCGTAGCTGTTTTCTTACGTCCTCCAATTAACTTCCTTGTGTGTTTAAGCTGTTAAGCTGCAACTGATTGAATTGATCTGCAATGTAAGTAGTTATTATTAAGAATGTTAAATCCTAATATATTGTTATTGACTGATAGATAGGGGACAATATTTTTTGTACATTATATAAATAAGTGCAATGCTTATTTGAATTTAAAATATAAAATTCAGCTAAAATAGTTTGCTGAAATCAAATGGTTTGTATACCAAAATTCAAAAACTGTATTTTAATATTAAAGTCGACATTGCCTATACTAAAAATTTCACTATTACATAATTTTCCTATCTCAAATACATGATCCCAGTCCTCCAGATATTAAATGTAGTTTTCAAATTCGAACGTTCACGCGCTATTCTGAAATTTAAAAGCATTCTGAAAATACTTTTTATAATATTAGATCAAGTAACTTCCGGGTTATAGCTAATGCTAAAAGCAAATTAGAATTGCTTATTGTTGATCCAATATGCATAAAATTTCGATGTTTGAAACTTAACAACGACGAGAAATTATCCTTATTTGAAGTAAACTAAATTAATTTATCATAACTATTTTTAATAGTTTTATGATTTTTGTCATCTTTGACTGTTACAGATTGTGCTGATGATGGCGGTAAGCCGAAATATCGTAATAAGAAAAATGATTTATTGGCTCTTTCTTTTCATCATTAAAGTAAAATTATTTTACTGAACCGTTTTATATTAATTATTAACGATTGATTGCAATTAAATATATTTAGCGTAAATTTCATTTATAGGACACTTTTCTAATATTTTAGTTTCACAAATATATTCACTATCAGATTGTGCATTGAATCATGTCCAAATTGGTTGCCAACCCGGAGAACATATTTCTGTTCTTTATTCACGAATGTGGTCAAACATAAATCCGAATTGCAACCCAAATCGGATGCATGATGAAAAGTTTGAACAAATTGGATGCTATGCTAGCATGGATATAATTTCATTAATGAAATACAGGTGGTTATACTTTTAGTAATATATCATATTATAGTAATATATTATATAATATATTATCATTTAATATATTATTATAATTATTAGTAATATATGCATTTAAACTCTTCTTTCACCTTTTTAATAATTTATATTGTATCACTACAGCATCATCTCATTAATTATCTCAAATACTTTATACAATTATAAAAACGTAAATTAAGAAAATAAAATTAAATGTCGAATGAATTAATATTTAATTAATTAAATTCTAAAGAATAAATAATTACTAATTTTATATTATTTAATATAATTAAATAATATAATAATATAATTAATAATAAATAATATAATTTAATATAATATATTATTCACATAATTTCTTCAAGTATCAAATCACTTTATTTTAACTGTTAAAATAAGCAATGAATAATTATCCTTTCTGAATAAAAAATTTGCTCATTTATAATTTTATTTTGTAATACATTTTCCTGTTATTTTTTACTTTCAATTATTGTAATAAAAATTATATATTGTTTTAGCTAATCATAAAAATAGTTTTTAACACCGAAGAATAATCACATTAAATTATAAAGCAAATAACAACAATAACAACAACAATTTATTGACAAGAAAAAACAAATGATATTACACCAGATTTATCGATTGTATCTAATCAATTTTATCTTATCGATTTGATCTTCTTCTTATTCTTCAGCCTTTGTCTCGCTTTGAGGCAGGGTCGGCTATGTGAGATTTAGCCCTCCATTTCGCTCTATTTTCGGCTTGGTCTGGGTGAAGTCCAGCTGCCTTGAGATCTGTGTGAAGGCCATCTAACCATCGGTGCTTGGGTCGACCTCTCGGGTGTTTGCCTATGATCTCATACTTTAAGGCGGTCTTTGCAAGGGAATAATTTTCACTCCGCAACACGTGGCCATACCACCGGAGTCTGGCCCCTTGCATTTTATTTACGATAGGGGCGACGCCGTATCTTCGGAGGATGTCCATATTTCTCACGTGGTCATACCGGGTAATTCCGCTTATCCACTGCGGCATTTTCGTCTCCATGACCGCAAAGCGTCGTTCCGCTGCCTTGGTAATAGGCAAGCACTCTGTGCCGTACATAGCCACAGGGCGAATGATTGAGCGGTAGATCTTTGATTTCAGGTGATCCTTGATGCGACGGTCACATAAAACACCTGTCGTCGCTCGCCATTTTGTCCACGCTGAGCTTATTCGTGCATTGACTTCATAAGTCACGTCGCCGCTTGTCGAGAGTTGTCTAGATTAAGTCGTAGTCCGTATTGTGCGAGTCGGTTATTGCATACATTAGTTGATTCATCCAGGTCCTTTTTGTTGTCCGCCGCCAGCCAGACATCGTCAGCGTAAAGAATGGTATATGGAATCGACTTTTGGGTATCACGCGTTATGGCGTTCATAACTGTGTTGAATAATGCCGGTGAGAGAGCACTTTCTTGATGGACCCTCACTGATATTTGAAATGGCTGTGACATTCCAGCTGCGCATGGAACCCGACTTTCGGTATTCTCGTAGAGCAGCATCACCCATCGGATTAGATGTTCCGGGACTTGATGCTGACGTAGCGCATACCAACACAACAATCTTATCGATTTGATCTAATCGATTTTATCTTATAAATTTTATTTTATCGATTTTATTTTATCGATTTTATTTTATCGATTTTATTTTATCGATTTTATCTTATCGATTTTATCTTTTGATTTTATCTTATTTATTTTATCTTATCAATTGTATCTTATTGATTTTATCTTATCGATTTTACCTTATCAATTTTATCTTATCGATTTTATCTTATCAGTTCTATCTTATCGATTTTGTCTGACCAATTATCGATTTTGTCTTATCAATTATCGATTTTATCTTATCGATTTTATCTTATCGATTTTATCTTATCGATTTTATCCTATCGATTTTATCTTATCGATTTTATCTTACTAATTTTATCTTATCGATTTTATCCTATCGATTTTATCTTATCAATTTTATCTTATTAATTTTATCCTATCAATTTTACCCTATCGATTTTATCTTATCGATTTTATCTTACTAATTTTATCTTATCGATTTTATCTAATCAATTTTATCTTATTAATTTTATCCTATCAATTTTACCCTATCGATTTTATCCTATCGATTTTATCTTATCTATTTTATCCTATATCGATTTTATTTTTTTCGATTTTATTTTATCGATTATTTCTTACCAATTTTATTTTACCAATTTTATTTTACCAATTTTATTTTACCAATTTTAACTGATAAACTTTGTGATATTTTGAATGTATTCACTTACAATAAATTGTCTAAAGTGAATTCACATATAAAATTCAAAAAATTATAAAAAATAATCTGAATTAAAATCACTTACAAACAATTATCTTAAGTGAATTCCCCTTACAAAAAATTATCTTAAATAAATTCACTTACAACAAATTATCTGAACTTAAACATAAACCATCGATATAAACTAATTTCAACAAAAATCTATCTTAAATATATTCACTCGAAAAATTATCTCAACTGACTTCACTGACAAAAATTATCATAAATAAGATCACTTAAAAAATTATCTTAACTGAATTCAGTTAAAGAAAATTAAACTAGTTCTTTTAAAAACAATATCTTCACTGAATTAAGTTACCAATAATTATCTTTACTGAATTCACCAAAAATCCATATTAATTGAATTCACTTACAAAATATACCTTAAATAAATTATTTTACAAATATTTACCTCAACTAAATTTACAAAAATTTATCTTTAAATTTTTGATAAAATTTAAAATTTTATTTTTAATAAAATTTATTTTTCTTTAATTTATTTACAAAAAAATTCTTGAATGTTATCAACGCAACAATCCAAACTGAATTCACTTAGAAAAAATTATTTTAAATGAATTTATAAAATTAAATGTCCACTTATCTCTCAGTTTCATGTTGTTAAGATTCAAAAGTTAATCAGATCAAAGGCTGAGTTGTATATTTCCAAAGCTTTCGCCGCGTTACGGCTTCGTCAGTGGCTCATTGTATGACATTTATCTCTCAAACTTTTTTAAGTGAAAGAACTTTTTCTTAAAAAATTGAGAGATAAATAACATACATTTAAATAAAAACTTTTAAAAAAAAATGAGAGATAAATAACATACAATGAGCCACTGACGAAGCCGTAACACGGCGAAAGCTTTGGCAATATATAATAACTAACTCAGATTTTGATCTGATTAACTTTTGTGTCTTAACTGAATTCACTTAAAAAATTAATTAATTGAATTCGCATACAAAATATTAACTTAAATAAATCTACTTACAAAAATTATCTTACCTGAATTCACTTACAAAATATTATCCTAACTGCATTCACTTACAATAAATAATCTAAATGAATTCACTTACAATAAAACAATCTTAAGTGATTCATTTTCAAAACATCTTTAATGAATTCACCGAAAATCTATCTAAAATGAATTTACTTAACAAATTATCTTAAATGCATTCACCAGAAATCTATCTTCAAGAAATTATCTTGACAAAATTATATTACAACTGAAATCACTTACAAAAAATTATATATAATGAAGTTACTTACAAAAATTATCTTACTTGAATAAACGTTCAAAAAATTATATTAAATGAATTCAAAAATTATCTTGAATGAATTCAACAAAAATTATCTTAAATAAAAATTGATGAATTCACTTAAAAAAATGTATTTTAACTGAATTGTCAAATAATCTACCTTAAATGCAAAAAATTATTTTAACAGAATTAATTTACAAAAACATTTTAATGAAGTCATATACAAACAATTATCTTTACTGAATTCTCCTAAAATCTATCATAAATTTATTTACTAACAAAGATATCTCAACTGCATTCAGTTACAAAAAATAACTACACATCAACAATTTCTCATCAACAACATCATCTGCAAATAGTATAGATGGAAACCTGATGGAACCGAACTGAAGACCGACATCCGTCAGAGTAGACGGTCTCGTGATTTTATCCTTGTAAACAAGGAACAAAGGTGGAGACAATGGTCAATCCGGATGAAGCCCAACGCCTACTGGAAATGATTCAGATTTTCTACCTAGAACACGAACACAACTTATACTTTGTTCATACATAGAAGCCACAGCTACCGAAGATAGTGTGGTACTCCATACTCCCTTAGAACTTCCCACAACCTTTCTCGCGGAACTCAGTCGAAAGTTTATTCCAAATCTACAAAGCACATGTAGATCGGTTGAGCGAAATCCCAAGACCATTCGAGAAAATTTGAGAGAGTAAAGAACTGATCCGTAGTTTTATAACCTGGACGAAATCCGCATTGTTCCTCTTGCATATGTCCCTCAACTATAAGCCGTATCCTTAATTCAAGAATCTTAGTAAATAGCTTATTAGTTTGGTTAAGAAGAGTGATGTCCCGAGAATTGGAAGAAACGATTCGGCCACCTTTCTTAAAGATCAGTACCACGACCCCAGTTCGTCACTCACTTGGAACTTTGCCCGACTTTAGTGCAACGTTGAAGATCCGTGTTAGCCACTTCATGGCAACAACGTCGAGATCCTTCAAAGCTTCAGGTCGAATTTCGTCAAATCTAGAAGACTTGCCATTACGAAGTTTGTTAACAACAGCAATGATCTCTTCCAAAGAGATGAACTCTTCCGTTGGTTCTAAAGGTTATACTTCTACAAGAGAAGGCATATCCATCGGATTAAGGACTCCTAAAATACCCTTTCCAACAACCAAGAATTTCTTCAATGTAAGTCAGCATATATCCTCTCTTGTCATATACAGTTTGAGGAGTTTTCTGCTTTCCAACACGAAGGTTCCGGATCGTTCTCCAGAACATTTTCGAAGCTGACCTATAATTCAGTTCTAAGTGCTGTCCAAACTTCTCCCAAGCCGCCTTTTTTGCTTCTGAAACTGCTCGAGCTAAAACTCTCTTTGCCCTTCCGTACTTGTCTACAGATTCCACTGATTTATCTGGCAAAGTTGCCATCCATATAAGCCAGCTTCTTCTGTTGGCCAAAATCTCTAACTGTTGATGTCCATGAAGCAGTTCGAGTATTTCCTCCGAGACAAGCATATAATGCCTTACAGCCATAACTTTTACAGTTGCTTTTGCAAGCGAGAACCTGAACATATCACATTCGCGGGCAATGCTCTGCACCTCTTCTGGCAACCAAGAGAAGTCCTCCTGGATGTAGTCGAAAAAACGTTCTTCGACAGGAACATCTGCTAGACGCTCCCAGCACGCCCTCACACAACGTTTGGGGGCGTGCTCCCAGCACGCCCCCAAACGATTGGAGGCGTGTTGGGAGCACGCCTCCGATCCTGCCATTTAAGTTTACTAACTACAAGGTATTGATCGGTTGACAGCTCAGCCCTCTAGAACATAGCGTAGCAAATAAGATGAAACAATTACCAATTGATCATTGATCTTTGACTATGAGAATCATGATGCCATGCGCATCTATAGATCTCATTTTGTTCAGACATAGTGTTGGTTATGCACAAATTGTTACGAGCACAAAATTGCAATAATTCAACACCATTCACATTTAGATCTGAGATTCCGTTCCTCCCCAATACTAACTTCTAAGTGCAACTGTCGATATTAACATTAACCCAATGAGCATTATTCCCACACAAGCAGAGCCTAAAGATCTTTCACGAAGTCTGTGCATTCCTATATAATTCTGGGAGCATACGCAGAGCAGTTATCCCGTTTCCCTCTTTGACTAAAAGTCTCAGAGACGCCACTATTTTGTTTACTGTGTTAAACGTCTCTACCCCGACCGACAATCGGGGACTTGTAAGTATCCTTAAACCCGCCTAACCTCACTTTCCGTTGGTAACTCCCGAATAGTTCAAGCTCTAAATAAATCCAAAAGTTTAGTTTTAGTTACAGAATAGTGAAAGGAAGTCTTTTGACTATTTATAGACCGAAGCGAACCATATCTTAAACTAATTATGGTTCCTTCCCCGCAAGCGAGATGACATTCCACGTTCCTACATGAGAGCTAGTCCTCTTCGGATGTTAATGTCTCTTTCGTGGCCTTCTACTTCAACATTCTCTCGATTAACTTAAAAAAATATGTTTTCAGAATATAAATACATACCATTTTAGTGCGATTTTTACAAATCTATATTTAACAAATATAAAATAAGCGTTGGAAAAATTAATCCTTTATTCGGATTAATTAATTCGGATTAATTTTATAACGCTTATCTAACAAAAATTCAACCATCAAGTTTATATCAATATAAAATCAATTATGAAAATCGTAAATCACAAGATATATTTAAACTCTTAAACGAAATACACTAATAAATTAAATTTTATCAGAGTAAATACGTCATGAGCATGTATTTGGCCACACAGCTATGTTAGGTCGAGAAATAGGGGCCGAAACCTGATAGCATAACAGTTCCTCCTGATGACATATTATCGTTATTCTGATACAATAAAATAATGATGTATATTAGTCAATCACTCATTAATAATAATCATTAAAATTATTTAAAAGCAGTGACATTTAGACAAGTAAAAGGTGTTCCAATGGAAGGTAATAGTAGCCGAATTATAGCTGACTTTTTTAAACTTAATAGAATATGAATTTGTTCATAACTGTGTAAAATTAGTTATGAACAAAGTTATAAGGGAACAAATTTATCCAGGTAGCCTCATTCTTAATAAAACCAATATTAACGATAAAGAAGGTGTATATCTAGATATGGACATTAAATTAACATTAACTAAAACTACTATTAATTTATATCGTAAAAGTGACATTTAAATTTACAAGAAACATATTTTTGCATGAGCATTCATGCATACCTGTGATAACCAGAGAGAATAAATGGCTTTTATTCACGAATCTACAAATAGTAGGTAAAGTTAAATATAAATGATAAAGTAATTAAACGTGATACCGCATTCATCCAATGTGATAGTTTTGGAAGTATGCAGGACTTCTTCGACTTCTTGTACTTCGTCGGTAGAATTCTCTAGTTGTCACGGGATGATGGTTTGCCTCAGGAATTGATGTCCTCTTTGAACTCAAGTTCATATCGATATTGTCAGTGGCATCATATTGCTTTCCGTTATTGTTATCATCTTCATAGTCTGGCTGGTTCCTATCGAAGCTATCTTGACAGTCGTCATCCCCGTCCCTTGACAATCCCGAACTACGAATATCCGAACTGTCTGGATCCTTGTAAATGGAGGTTTCTGAAGGATAACGAGATAGGTGTCGAGTTGAAATATTTGCTTCTTTCCCAGATGGAAGTTCGATATGAGCCGTGTTTGAATTCGCGTTTATCAGTTTAGCTTTGAGCAATTTATCGTCGTATTTGTCGTGTTTGTAGAAGTTTCGCACGAATACAGATCCGGGACGACGGAGCCATTCTGGTAAATTGAATTTAATTAATGGGCGTCTAGAGAAGTTGAAGATTCGATCATGAGGTGTCGAGCCAGTTGAAGTGCATAATAGTCCTCGAATAGATTGAAGGCTTTCAGCGAGGACCGTTTCCCAAGCAGCAACCGGACGATTGTAGTCTCTAAGCCGCAAAAGTACAGCGCTCCATAATATACCGTTATAGCGTTCGATCTGTCCGTTGCCTAACGGATTGTACGGAGAAGAGTGACTTGCTACCGTGCCAATACTCTCCAGATAATCAGAGAATTCTTTCGACATGAAGGATGACCCGCGATCGGAATGTACAAATTCAGGTGGACCAAATATTGTCACTATACCACGCAGGCAATTTATCACTGTTTGAGCGGACATATCACGGCATGCAAATCCAAAGGGATAACGAGAATATTCATCGACGGCTGTAAGCAAATATTTCTTGCCTGATGAACTGGGCAAAGGACCTTTGAAGTCAAGTGAAATTCTTTCGAAAGGTCGTGTCGCTCTGATGAGGGCAGTTTTTGGAGGCTTGAAGAAGTTTGGTTTCAACAACGAACAGGTAACGCAATGAGATACAACATAACGAACGTCTTCAGTGCTATATGGAAGTTGATTCGATTGAACGAAGTGATACAAACGATTGACTCCTGGGTGGCAAAGCGTAGCGTGAAGTTCATAAAGAAGCTTGAGATCTTTCTGTTTGTTAAAGTAATCGCAACTTGAAGCACAAATATCTCTAGACATTGAGTCGGCCGCATAATTCAACTTTCCAGGCCGGTAAAGTATACAATTTTTGAACTCAGATAGATCGAGACGCCATCTTTGCACTTTTTCATTTTTAATTTTACTCTTATGATTCCTGTTAAATATGAATGAAACTGATCTTTGATCCGTTAGAACATTGAAAGTTCGTCCAGACAAATAGTGCCTCCAGTATCGCAATGCTTCAACGATGGCAAGGGCCTCTTTCTCAATAGCGGAATGTCCAACGACACTCTTACTAAGTGTATGCGAATAAAATGCGACGGGTTTGTTATCCTGCGTTAATACAGCACCGATAGCATAAAGGGATGCGTCAGTCTCTACTGTAAATGTCCTATTGAAATCAATGGGTGTTAAAGAAGCTGAAATAATACAATCACGAATTATCTCAAATGAGCGCTTTGCTGCAGGTGTAATAGGAAATATCGTGGTTTCAGCTAACGGACGAATCTGCGACGAAAAATTTTGAATCCATTTGGAATAATGTGAGAAAAGGCCGACAATTCTTCGCAGTTGACGTTTATTTTGAGGTACCTGCAGTTCTCGCAAAGGTGAGACACGATTAGGATCAGGCCGTTTAATACCACTACCAACTTGATATCCCAGAATATTGATCATCGTTTTATTAATCATACATTTCGATTCATTTAGTGTTATTCGGTACCTAGAAGCAACTTCACGAAACTTGGCCAGATTTGTATCATGTTCTTGCTGTGTTTTGCCGCACACAATGATATCGTCGAGGTATGAATAGGTGCCGGTTAAGTTTTATTTCTCTATGATCTCGTTGATTATTCGCTGGAAGGCGGCTACAGCATTCGTGAGTCCAAAAGGCATACGCTGAAATTGATAGAGTTGACCATCTGCCTCGAATGCGGTCAAGAATTTTTCGTTTGCTCGCAAAGGAACTTGATGGTAAGCACTTTTTAAATCGAGGGTGCTAAACACGTTATTGGACGATATGGTGTCGATCAGGTCGTCAATTCGGGGCATGGGATAAGCGTCGAGGACCGTGAATCTATTTACGGTCTGCGAGTAATCTACTACTAGACGACGACGTCCTTCTCTGTTTACAATAAGAACTTGCGCACGCCACGGTGAGCGACTGCGCTCGATGATGCCTTCGGACAACATCCGTTTTACTTCCGAAGCAATAAAGCGGCGATCTTCGATATTACGGCGCCGGGACGGAATTGCTGCAGGTTTCCAGTTTTTAAAATCGTCTGAAAATAACGACGGTATATCGATTTCCATGCTCGATAGTTGCCCAATGGTTAATGTTTCTTGCTTAGCATTTCCTCGAAGTCGAATGGAAACACTTGAATGCAAGCGCAGGAATGGATGACCAAGTATGAGATCACGACAAAGATGAGGCATGACGAAGCATTGAATGTCAGTATAGTTTCGGTCACAGTAAGATATCGGTAATACGCATCGTTCATTGCATACGGATGTAAATGATGAATTAGCCATGGAAATCCTAACACAACAAGATTCTGTAGGAATACCTAGTTTTCGAATAACTGATGAATCGACAAAGTTGGAAGAGCTCCCTGTATCGATAAGAGCATCCAGCTGTTGTGTTCCAACGCGAACTTGTACCGTCATGTCGTCAAGTTTAGATGCATCACCATTTGCATTTTGACAGGATATGATATTAAGTGATTCACAGTCGGACGCGTATGGTCGAGTACTACGATTGTATTTTCGTCGAGATCGAAGCAACTTAGTTCGACAAACTTTTTCGTAGTGTCCATGTTTTAAGCAGAATGAACATTCAGCATCCCGGGCTGGACAACGATTTCGTGTATGCATAACTCCACCACAAAAGTAGCACCTTTTCTTGTTGATCTTTTGAGCTACGGCAATAGATTCTTCACTTTCAGAAATATCAGTATTTCCTTTTGAACCTTTGGTTTCCCTTAAGGCATTTACTGTGAATTCGGATGTGTGTCGATATTCGTTTGATTGAGTTTGAGCTGCTTCAATCGTTCGAGCGACTTGATAAGCTTTCTCTTTGTCGATGTCATTAGTCTCGAGTATGCGTTGACGAATTTCGTTCGATTGTAAACCCGTAATAAATGAATCGCAAATAAGAATATCGCGCAGCTCCTTAGCTTTCACATCTTTGAAGGTGCATTGTCGCGCAAGTGTTTCAAGACGATCCACATAGTTAGATATCGATTCATCGAGAGTTTGTCGTGCAGAACACAGTAGGTGTCGTTTGTAAACCGAATTTGTAGATTTTATGAATGCTTTGTCGAGGACATCCATTGCTGAATCATAATCCAGTCACTCGTCAATCTTGTCGAATAATTGAGCGGAAATTGAGATTTTCAGGAGATCAAGTTTGTCATCTTGTGAATCCATTTTGATGCGTTTGATAAATGTTTCGAAGCGATATCGCCAGTGACGCCATTCGCGTTCTGCTTCAGGACAGTCTGTCGTTAGTTTGAGTGTATCCGGCTTGAACAGAGTATCCATCAAGACAATTCGTGAATAAAATTGTGATAACCAGAGAGAATAAATGGCTTTTATTCACGAATCTACAAATAGTAGGTAAAGTTAAATATAAATGATAAAGTAATTTAATGTGATACCACATTTAATATATATAAATGTGGTAATATATATAAATGTGGTATATATAAATGTGGTATAAATATATATAAATGTGGTAATATACATATAAATATGTATATTAAATGTGATACCACATTTAATATACATAATATAATATAAAATTTAATACATTAAATAATGAAATTTTAAGAATTGCAACAATATGTAATAATATTGGCTTTCTTCAAAATCATTTAAATAATTTAATAGATACATATTTTAAACTAGGTTACTATAAAAATAACATCAAGCAGAAAATAGTAAAATATATAAATCATCACAATAATATAAAAAATAAATTCAAACTCTTAAGTGGCAAATGGTCAAAGAAAAGCTGAACAAATGTTTGCCCGCCATGATGAAAAGTGATCTGAATGGATAATTATATTTTATTTTATTAATAAACAAAACATAATCAAAATTTTATAATTAAATAATAAAATAAATAATTGTTATAAGATTTTTTATAATTTAAATCAACTTAAAATAAAAAATTGAAATTTAAAATAATTTTTATGAATTGACTAATAAATAACATACGTTGTATCAGAATAAGAATTAGTGGTCATCAGGAGAAACTGCTATGCTATCAGGTTTCGGCCCCTAACTCCTTTACCAGACATAGCAGCAGGGCCAGAAATAAACAAAACATAATAAAATCAAGTTAAAATAAATATAAAAAAAATTGAAATTTAAAATAAACGTCATTTTTATAAATTGACTAATAAATAACAGACCTTGTATCAGAATAAGAATTAGAGGTCATCAGGAGGAACTGCTATGCTATCAGGTTTCGGCCCCTACATGTTCTACCAAACATATAAGCGGGGCCAAATACGTGCTAAGACGTATTTCCTATAATGAAATTTGATTATATAGTATCTTATTCTAATACAGAGTATATCAATTATTATCTATAAAAAGTTTCCGTCTATGTTTCTTGTAAATTTAAATATGTCATCCTATATTAATATTAATAATATTAATATTAATCTTAATATTTATTAAGATTAATATTTCATAATTAATAATAATTATGAAATATAATAATAATATTATTATTAATATTAATAATATAATAATATTCCCATTAATAATCCCATTAATATTAATATTAATGGGATTATTAATATTAACAATCTTATTCACATAGAATGGGATTATTAAGAGAATAATAATTCTCTTAATCCCATTAAGAGAATCAATGGGATTCTCTTAATTCAATTTTATCCTATTAAATCTTGATCTATTTTATTTACTATTAAATCTTGATTTGTATAAAGCGTATTATAATCGTTTGTATTTATGTCCTTAAAATTTATTCCTTTTGTGTGTTCTAAATATTATTATTTAGAATTAATACTGAAATAGTGTTTTATACCAGTATTAATTTTGATTACCTTGCAATATTTTTTAAAATGTGCTTTAATTACTTTAAGTATTTTATTCATATAGACAGAAAGTGGTTTTAATGTACATTTAAACGCACTACATATGAACCTAGGTTTTATTGGATTTTTTGTAAATAGTGGATTCCAATATAATATAGGTATAGTTTTATTATCTAATTCAACCTTTATACCCTTATCTATTATCGAACAGTGACTTGTAATAATTGTTTCTAAACTTATCTCACTACGTTCATGTGTTGGATTCACATTTAAATCATTGGAATTAACCTCTTTCATTAGTATATCATAATAAAGCTGTTTGCATATGAAGACAAAGTTATTACTTGCTTTATCAATAGTTGTTATTATAAAGTTATCCTTTAATTTAGTAAGTTCTGTATACATATCTTTATTAATTTGATCGTTCCTTTTATAATTGTTTGTTATTTTTATTTTATTTGTCATTTCATAAAATATATAATTTTTCCAATCTTTAGGAATATATTTATTAAATCTGACCCTATTATTTCTTTACTTTTAGAATTATTTAAAAGTCCGGCTATATTTATGTTATCTATACATTTATTAATGAAGTTTATGGTTAATGTATATTTTCTATTGTTATTATTTACATTTATTGTCCGATTATAGTATTTTATATTACAATAAGTGTCTATTATATAACTTGACCTATCATAAGCGTCAAATAATTTTTGATTTATTGAACAAATGATATCTTTAGTAAAACTTCTTATATTTACATAAAGATATTTTAGCTTATTATCTCTTAAAAGTTGTTTTAATATTTCTAATTGTTCATTTATATACATATCTTTTTTAATATTTTTAACTCTATTTTTCCTATTCCTTTTATCACCATGACTTCTTGGTTTGCGTTTAACCGAATTATTATAATATAGTTGTTTATTATGTACTATACTACTTTTGCCAATTCCTTGTACCACGTCATTAAATCCTAACGGGTACATGGAATTAAGCGTTTTAATCCAAAAATCTTCTCGTTCTAATAGTTTTTGATTTAATATTGCCTTATTTTCCTTAATAATATGTTCTAAAATAAATAATTCACAGTATCCTATGTATATCCTATTAATCTCATATGCTTATGAAATATAGTTTGACCAGGTGTATATCAAATACGTGTTGCCTAAACCTAGTTTTTAACATTTGAGATGTTTTTCCTATATACTGCAATCCACATTTACATTGTATAAGATACACTACACCTGCGGTATTGCAGTTACAGTTATTATTAATATTTAATGAAAAACATTTGTTTGTCATATTACTTACTATACAATTATTATTATTTATAACATCACAAACTATACAATTTTTTCTGTTACATTTAAAAGATCTAATATTTAGTACTTAATTTTCTTAATCTTACGTAATTTTCCAATCTGGTTGAGTACATATAACTTATGTACTCAACCAGATTGGACGTTGGACATTTAACTTTGCTTTTCGGTGCCGTCACCTAGTTTAGTTGACTCTGATTAAACTTACAACGTGCCCTATATCGGCATCCGACAAGGGTTACCCTGCTTAAAATTGTTACAGACTGGAATAAGATCTAGATAGATCTACCACATCCCCTCCAGGTGCTACCACCTAGCTATTGTCCATTACATGGTCTCTTAAACGTGATTTTTATTACTACATTATAGTATATATATTTATTTTAAAAGTTGTTTGTATCAATATTCTGTTTGAACATAACTTTAAAATTTGATATCTCAATTTATGTCTAAATTAACACACGTTATCTAAATGCAGAACACACGTTATATGTGTTATACACAAATAACTAAATTAACAAACGTTAGTTATCATATATTTTATATTTTATAATATTAAATAATATATGAAATATACTATTAATATAAAACTAATAGATTTATCTTTGATAAATATAAAATACTTTATGTTTAGATGCAATGGAAGACATTCTTGCTATGTTGGTGATCAATCATCATTTCCATCTACCGGATGCACAAGTAAAGAAATATGCATAAAAATTATTTATCAATGCAATTCGAAAGGTATCGAAGTCATTTATCTATTTGTGAAATTTTTTTACCAATACATATTACGATAATATGTAATAATTTTTAAAGTTTAATTTTAAATATTTTCATGCTTATTCCATCAATCAGTATGCCGTAGGGTCTATGTTGATCAACATAGACCCTACACTATCATAAAATTTATGAAATTTTATGATAGTGTAAAATTTTGAGTAAAATGTTTATAAAATTTTGAGTAAAATACATTAAATTACCATTAATTTAAACAAAAAAAATGTTTTATAAAATAAAATATAAAAAAACTTTGCTTATAAGAAATGCGTGCCCGTCGTTGTGCCAAAAATAACTTATAGAAGTTTAAAAAATAACTTATAGAAGTACCTAATGATAGCGGCAATACAATTCTAAAAATTAAAGAAAATATTAAAGAAAATATTAAAGAAAATATTAAAGAAAAAAGATTAAAAAAATATTAAATTAAAGAAAAATAAAAAAATTTCATTGCTGACAATTCCGTATCAAAATATTATATTGTTGGATATTTCAACAACGAATTAACTGAACGACGCAGCATCCACTAAGATTTTATTAGTGGATGCTGATATTATTTTATTATTAGATTTTAATTCGCAACATCCACTTGCGAAATATTCTAGCCCTTGAGCTGTCTATCATATAATAACTATTTCAGCAGGATACTACTTGATAAACTAATGAATCATTTGCAAATTTTGGTTTCTATTAAAATATTTTGTATAAAATATTATCTAACAGCAACAAGCAATTCGAGTATTCACCATAGAGTATTTGAGCTATAATTTATCACAATGCAATTTGCAAGTATTTACAGATATAAATATGTATATTTATAGATATTTTACGGCTGTTTATTTTACGGCTATTTATTTTGAAAAAGGAGACATTAAAAAATATTAAAAAGCCATTATTTTGATTTAAACTGCAGTAATTTTAAGTTGAATTTAAGATCTATTTTGATGGAATTATGTCACGAAAAAAATTATCTTATATCTAATTCAATTAAAATATATCACATACAGGAAAAGAAACATTTTGTTAAAACAACTTTATTGTGCAAGGTTTTTCGTAAAGTTTCATTAATAAATTGTTTTTTATTTACTTGGAAGATAATAAACAAAGAGAATTTTTGTTGAAAATGCAGATATTTGCTTTATTATTAATGTTTTAAATATTAGAATGAATATATGCATACACGAGCGAGTATCATCATTTGGTCGGCTTCATAAATTATTCTCGTGTGAATTCTTTAATCCTAGATGCAGCACTGTACACTACAATCAGCGTAGGTGGACCTCATCAGCAGTGAGCCTACGCCTACCTTTCGTGTTTCGGTCTTTTAATGATCTGCTGAAATTTTGCTCTGCTGCCTTTCTGTAAAAACAAACGATACAGTTTGCAAGGAAAACATTTCCACTTGTGCAAACTGTACGTTGTTTCCGTCTTTTGTAACAAAAAGACGGATATAGCACTACAGTTGACGGAAACAACCGACAATCTGTCTTTTGAATTTTCTTGACAGGAAACCGGAATCTGCCAGGTAAATAGAATGAACAATTGCATACACGAGCGAGTATTATCATTTGGTCGGCTTCATAAATTATCCTCGTGTGAATTCTTTAATTCCTAGATGCAGCACTGTACACTACAATCAGCGTAGGTGGACCTCATCAGCAGTGAGCCTACGCCTACCTTTCGTGTTTCGGTCCTTTAATGATCTGCTGAAATATTCCTCTGCTGCCTTTCTGTAAAAACAAACGATACAGTTTGTAAGGAAAACATTTCCACTTGTGCAAACTGTACGTTGTTTCCGTCTTTTGTAAACAAAAAGACGGATATAGCACTACAGTTGACGGAAACAACCGACAATCTGTCTTTTGAATTTTCTTTGACAGGAAACCGGAATCTGCCAGGTAAATAGAATGAACAATTGCATACACGAGCGAGTATCATCATTTGGTCGGCTTCATAAATTATCCTCGTGTGAATTCTTTAATTCTAGATGCAGCACTGTACACTACAATCAGTGTAGGTGGACATCATCAGCAGTGAGCCTACGCCTACCTTTCGTGTTTCGGTCCTTTAATGATCTGCTGAAATTTTCCTCTGCTGCCTTTCTGTAAAAACAAACGATACAGTTTGTAATGAAAACATTTCCACTTGTGCAAACTGTACGTTGTTTCCGTATTTTGTAACAAAAAGACGGAGATAGCACTACAGTTGCCGGAAACAACCGACAATATGTCTTTTGGATTTTCTTGACAGGAAACCGGAATCTGCCAGGTAAATAGAATGAATAATTGCATACACGAGCGAGTATCATCATTTAGTCGGCTTCATAAATTATCCTCGTGTGAATTCTTTAATCCTAGATGCAGCACTGTACACTACAATCAGCGTAGGTGGATTTCATCAGCAGTGAGCCTACGCCTACCTTTCGTGTTTCGGTCCTTTAATGATCTGCTGAAATATTTCCTCTGCTGCCTTTCTGTAAAAACAAACGATACAGTTTGTAAGGAAAACATTTCCACTTGTGCAAACTGTACGTTGTTTCCGTCTTTTGTAACAAAAAGACGGAGATAGCACTACAGTTGACGGAAACAACCGACAATCTGTCTTTTGAATTTTCTTGACAGGAAACCGGAATCTGCCAGGTTAATAGAATGAATATATGCATACACGAGCGAGTATCATCATTTGGTCGGCTTCATAAATTATCCTCGTGTGAATTCTTTAATCCTAGATGCAGCACTGTACACTACAATCAGCGTAGGTGGACCTCATCAGCAGTGAGCCTACGCCTACCTTTCGTGTTTCGGTCCTTTAATGATCCTTTAATGGATCCTTTAATGTTTTAAATATTAATATTTTTTTAGATTTACATTAATATTAAAATTAATATTTTATTTAATTTAAATAATTTATTATTTAATTTATTTTTTAAATTGTCCAAATACTTTTTTATTTAGTACCTTCACTATTTATCATATTTGACATTTCAAAAACTTTAAATTTCAGTTTCCATGTAGCAAAATAAATCATCAATTTCATTAATTGTTTTTCGATTGACATTGACCGTTTTCAAGAAAGCATTTGCTAATTAACAATATAATTTGTAGACAATTACGAAACACCAATTATTCAATATATTTCGGAAAGGCATAGGTTTCCCACTATCAAAGACTGTTTTCACTGGTTATTAGTAATCAATCAGCGTATTTAATTATTCTACGTATTTAATATAAAATAAACAAAACATAATAAAAATAAATTAATAATTATAAAATAAAAATAAATAAATTCCGTGTGGAGCATTCACACCGATTCAGAAGTGTGGAGCATGTGCACAGATAATCCATAGGATTAATCAGATATTTGATGAAGAATACAGTTTGTGTAAATATAATTATTTATTTAAAAATATATATTTAAAAATAAATAAAAAGATAGATAAAATAAATAGAAATAATAATGCTAAATCAATAAATCAAAATTTAATAATAAGATTATTAATAATTATGAGTTTTTTTAATTATATTTGATTTATCTCAAAAATAATTATATGATAATAAGTATAATAATAAATAATTAGATTTTATATAACTTATATCAAGTTAAAATTCAAAATTGAAATTTAAAAAATCGGCATTTATGCATTGTCTAAACTGGTGTTAATTGGTATTAACCAATTTTCATGTTAATTGGTATTAACCAATTAACATGAAGATATTTGACACCAGTATATTGGTGTTTACCAATTAATTTGTGTTAATTGAATTCGAACTCTGGTGTTTTAACGGATGTTATTTGAATTCGAACTCTGGCCGTCTATATCGCGATTCAACGTTACCTCCACTAGGCTGCTCCAGTGGTGTAGATATATATATTATCTACATTATCTTGATAATGTAGATATCATTATATTGATACATATTCTTGATAATTAATCATAATTAATATTATCTTGTTTTTCTGATTGTGGCACGATATTATCCTCACAGGTTTGATCTTATCTTTGATACATCAGGACGCTACTAATCAGTCTGGATGGGTCTCATTAGCTGCTGACACAGACCTACATTTCACGTTTCGACTCTTGTTATCTGCTTTCTCCGTACACTGATGCTGATCGGATTTGAATTCAGGACTTCTGTATTGTGATTCAACGCTACATCCACTAGGCTGGCTGCTCCGGTGGTGTAGATATATATTTCTGTATATTACTTTTGGTAGAGGATCGTATTCTAACGATCTATTATAAACCTACCCTATAGGTGCATTCCGCTAGCCGGGTCACTGTGTTTGATGCATCTTGCAATGAATGCTTTTAATTTAACTTGATTGCATCTGTGAGCTGAAATTCCTCTGATTGTGGCACGATATTATCCTCACATGTATTGTTTCTATTCTTGATACTGCAGGGCGCTAATAATCAGCCTAGGTGGGTATCATCAGCTGCAAACATAGAACTACATTTCACGTTTCGAATCCTATTATCTGCTTACTCCGTACACTGATGCTGATCGGATTCGTACTTAGAAAGACTGTATCGCGATTCAACGCTACATTCACTAGGCTGGCTGCTCCAGTGGTTAGATATACATTTCTGTATATTACTTTCTGTAGGGGATCGTATTCTAACGATCTATTAGAAACCCAACCTAGTTGTGTGAAACGCTAGCCGGATCACTGTTTTTCAAGCTGCCACTTGCAATGAATGTTTGTAATTTAACTTGAATGCATCTGTGAGTTGAAATTCCTCTGATTGTGGCACGATATTATCCTCACAGTTATTGTTCCTATTCTTGATACTGCAGGGCGCTACTTACATGTCAGCCTGACTAGGTTTCAACAGCTGATGAAAACCACCCAGGCTGATCAGTAGCGCCCTGCTGGATTAAGAAAAGAACGGGTTAGCGTCTGATGAAACCCATCCAAGCTGATTAGTAGCTTTCTGATGTATCAAGAATATAATAAATCATTAGCTTATGAGACCCACCAGGGCTAATTAGTAGCGCCCTGCTGTATCAAGAATATGATGGGTCGGCAGCTGTTTAGACCCACCAGGCTGATTAGTAACGTCCTGCTGTATTAAGAATAGGATGGGTCAGCAGCTGATGAGACATACCTACGCTTATTAGTAGCGTCTTGTTGTATCAATAATAAAACAATACATGTGAGGATTGGTACAACAACCAGAAGAATTTCAGCTCACAGATGCAATCAAGTTAAATCCAATTTTATATTTCGCTTGTTGCTGCTATAGCATCATCAGATACAGAACATATAATTTATTATCCTTGGATATGGTTAATCAAATTGCAATTTTCGGTTACTAGCAGCTAGTGAAAATATAGAAATATATTTATGCTTGTTTACCCTACTCCAAAATTAAAGTCGATTTGTAACAAATAATGAATCCTTGACTTTGTTTAATGTAAATCGGACTTTGTTTAATGTAAATTGTTTATAAATCAACTCTAATTTACGTTTATCTTTTAAGCAATATGCTCAACAAAGTTAGCCGAGTGCTCAGAATTTCCAGAAAATCAAAAGAAATGTGTAAAGAGGCTTGCTCAATGGGGTTGTGCCTGTCCTTCCAACTTCTGTCCAGGTAATTGATTATAAATTATTGTGATTATTTTTATTTGGACAAATATTACATGAATACAACGTTTAGTTATCTTAGTTTATACATAGTGATTTATTTACGAGTACACCATTGGGTGTCCCAGGGCAGGTGTAACAACAAATTATATATTTTATATATTTGTACACTTAAAATTGTCTCTATAAAACAGCATTTCTATTAAAAGCAATTTAGTGCCTGATGCATGGTTAAACCGCAATACGCACTGCCATGCACAGGGCTTATGCTAAATTCCTTCTGATGATTAATGATTCAGATTAAGGGTAGTTCTGTTTTTCGAGCTTTAAACAATGCTTAAGCGTGTGTTAAGGTGCCTATGGATGATTATTAAAGTCACAGTACTGATGAGCTCCGTTAGAGCGAAACGCGTATACCGTTGTGAAGTTTGTCGTCACACATAGGATGACTGGGCATACGTAGCGACTTTGAATAATGCAAGAATATTTCGGTTCTATTTCTTGATCTGATGAGGATATATAGAATGCTGCCTGTATATATAAAATAATTTAAGGTATTCACTGTTGCTCGGACCCTCGAGGAGTACTCGTTCATATTTGAATTATATTTACACCAGCAAATTGAAGAATTTACTTATTAACGTTTTGCCCTTTGGACTTTTTTAATTGTAAATGTTTTTATCAGAATCAAGACAATTTTTAACCAATCACTTTTTTTGATTAAAAATTGCCTTTATTCTTTATTAATAATATTAATATAAATAAATATAAATAAAAATTTATTTTTATGTGGCAAATAGGAACAGAGACACTTACATGTCCATATTTTCTGTCTTATGCATTTAAAAGCATTGCATATGAACTAAAAAAATTTAAAATGTATTCCTTTTGTTTTACTAGCGCTTCTTTAAGAATTAAAAACATATATTATCAATATATCAAAACATATATTTCATATATTTTTATTGTTTAGATTTAGTTTTTACACAGTAGATTTGTATAAAGCGTACTAAAATCGTATGTATTTATATTTTGAAAATTTATTCCTTTTGTCTGTTCTAAAAATTCTTTTGTAGAATTAATACTGAAATAGTGTTTTATACCAGTATTAATTTCGATTACCTTGCAATATTTTTTAAAGTGTGCTTTAATTACTTTAAGTATTTTATTCATATAGATAGAAAAAACATAATCAATGAGTATATAGCTAATAAGAAGTACACTAGTACTTATTCTAGTACTTATTCTTCCTAGTACTTATTCAAGTTTAAATGAGATTAACTTCAAAAAGGCTTCTATGAAGAAATCTGTTACTGATTTTGCTAGAATATTTGAAAAATATTGTATTTGAAAAATATATTATGACGTCTAATTCATCTTATGATTGGAGTCTTGATTAATTACTATTAATTACTGATTTAAATCACTAGGTTACTATAAAAATATAAAAATTACTATAAAATTAAATTAAAATGAAAATAATTAAATTTATTAATATTATTTAAATAATTAAATTTAAAATATTTGTTAAAAATAAATTTAAACTATTTAACAAAAAAGATTTTATGGACGTATAATAAAATTATATAATAAATTCGATTAAATAAATAGTTTACTTCAATCTCAACACTAATACATAACATACTTTGTAGTAGAATAAGAAACTATTTTATCAAATTTCATCAAAGGAATTACGTCATTAATGCGTATTTGGCTCCGCTGTAATGTTGGGTCGAAGAATAAGGGCCGAAAGCTGATAACATAGCAGTTCCTCCTGATGTCATCTAATCAGTATTCTGATACATCGTCTGTTATTTTATTAGTCAATTGACTTTTATTTTAAAGTTCAATTTTAAATGTTAACTTTATATAAATTATATAAAATCTTGGATAACAATTATTTATTATTTCGAATTATTTAATTATTTGAATTTTATTTAGCATTATTTTTAATTTATGAATATTATAAAATACGTAGACTCAGTTAGCTGATCTTATTTATCAGTAGATTTCGTCATACCATGTATTTGGATCGCTGCTATTTTGGTCTAGGAATAGGGGCCAAAACCTGATGGTATAGCAGTTCTTTGATGACCTCTATTTCGTATTTCTTATTCGTATGTTATTTATTAGTCGATTCATAAAAATTAAGTAATAAAAAAATTCTTAAATTTATTCTGAACTTCACTTAAATCCTCATATAAAATAGACTCAGTTAACTGATAAGATTCCTAACTAAAAGTCTTTTTCTAACATCAATATATTTTACATTGAACATTAAAACCATCACAGCTGAATATTTTGATTGCTAGTTTAGCTTTTGGAATGACTTTTTTGTATTTTTCAATTATAAAAGATACGTAATAGAATTATAAAAAATACAGGAAAATAAAATCACATGTCGATTAAAAATTGCTTGATGGTTTTATCGCCCATCATATCCACAACGGAAACATCGTTCCCTTGCTGGACAGCAACGCTCAGCCGCTGTATCAAGTAGCTACCGGCTCTTACGCAGCATACTGTCCTTTTCAGCATCCTAGACAAGTGTGTGATATAAGCTTTAGTTGCCTGGTAATATATAGTTTCCATAGCGACTGGCTGAAGCTCGTCTGTTCGTTTATCGATGCATGTATATTTTGCAGTTTTTCGTGTTTCGAAGAGTCCTTCCACCATTTCGGCACCGGCGACAGCATGCATAGCGTAGGTAACAACCAGGGTGTTTGGAAAAGTATAGTCCCACACACCAAGTGAAACAACATGTCCATTGCACTAACGAACAACTATCATGACGCTTGCCATCGTCACACGCAAGGACGCTCGGCTCTTAATCGGCATGGTATTACGGCGCTACAGAACGCTTGTTGCAGTAATTTGTTTATCTTTGTATGACGAGCGTGTGTTGCCTTGTTTTTGAAATGATTTGTATTTAAAAAATATAAATTGCGGATGTAATTTTACTAAGTAAGTAAGGGTTTTATTAATAACTATATAACTGATAAAAACTTAAGAAACAAAAACATGCATAATTTTACTGATTTTATTATTTGTATTTCCTGTAGTTATTTAACAGTCTATTATTATTTGCCTGTGTGTTTTCCTGTTTAACGTCGTATAGCCAACGACCTTGCAAAACCATATTAATAACAGAAATGTAATTTAAAAAGATTATTACCGCCACTGTTAGTGAGGTCCAACATTCTTCAAAGCTCACAGTAATCAAGCAATTTAAATGCCGCTTCTAAAACGTAACGTAACATCTGACAATCAAACAATTTGTCATACTGACATCGGCTTACTATATCAGTCTGGCAAGAAATCTTACCTGAATATCATCGACGGAAGCTCATATTTAAAAACCTTCATAAAGATGCGTGGAAACTACATCAAAAAGAAGATAAACTTGGGAAGCACGCGCCACATTATTCCTTTGGCAACGCCTTAGTGCAACAATTCAAAGAGGGAACGTAACGTGCATTATGAAGCGCTTGAATGACCAACCTACGGAACAGTTTTTAGTTGATTGATCGGCTGAACCTTTGTAGGATACATCAACTGTCTCGCCTTGTAACTGTTCTTAGATATTCATAAAAATGGATACCTGAAAAATAAATATGCTTACTGCAAAATTCTACCAATAGACTGACATTTAAAAAATCGCCCGATGTGGGGCTTGAACCCACGACCTTGGGATTAAAAGTCCCACGCTCTACCGATTGAGCTAACCGGGCAATTACAAAGGTAATAATACTAGATATATTATATACTAATAATCAATAAATGCAAAGCATTATCTGCATTATATTTAAGTTTAAAATATAAAAAAGAAATTATTAACAGATTTGCTGTTAACATTTAAGTACAAAAATTTACTGATTTTAAGTAAATATTATTTATAAAATGTACTTATTATTTATGAAAAATAATAATTAAAATAAAAATTATTATTTATAAATATTATTTAAAAATTATTATTTATTCCGTTTTTTCTAAAGGCATGAATTCATCAAAGTACTTTATAAAAGAAAATGTAATTCCTTCTCTGACTACTATTTTCGTAGTACCACCCTTCTCAACCATGCATACAAATTCTTCACACACATCTTCACAAATCGATTAAGGTCATTGCGCAAATTCTTAATTCCACCAGCACAGTTTGTTTTTCGTCGCGGCTGTACTAAACATCACCGCTATCAGGGTGGTACGCAA
Source organism: Pomphorhynchus laevis (assembly GCA_012934845.2). Taxonomy (NCBI): domain Eukaryota; kingdom Metazoa; phylum Acanthocephala; class Palaeacanthocephala; order Echinorhynchida; family Pomphorhynchidae; genus Pomphorhynchus; species Pomphorhynchus laevis. The sequence goes on along the minus strand of WNNJ02001146.1, from coordinate 71,358 downwards.
TCATCTACTATCATGCTTTGCTCAAAAATATTCTATTAACGCCATATTCGAGACTTCAAGAAAGCTTTCAACTCTACCAATCGTGAACTACTGCTGGATAAGCTTGCTGCTCAATCAAACTTCTATGGACGTTCCTTTTAACTCAATTTACGTCCGAACACGTTCTGCGTATTCGATATCCTCTAATTACCCGAGCCTTTAGACACAAACTGCGAGTCATTCAAGATAACTCATTGAGCCACTGTTATTCTCCTTTTTTAACCGATCTACATTCATGTCTTCGTGCAAACTCCTTAGATGTCATACCAGTTCTTTATGTTGATGATCTTGGCATTCTATCTCGTGATATCATGGAATCGCAGCTTTCTCTCAACGCATTAGATGAATTCTGTAAATTAATTGAATAAATCAATAAAAAAAAAGATTTATTTTAACGTGGCAAATGCGTGCCAGCGCACGCTTACATGACCACAACAAAAACAAAACTGTGAATCAGGTGTCGAGAAGGTGTGAACGGAGGAGGTGTTTGAATGTGATAAAGGAGGGGGCGCGGCGGACGTCGAGAGGGAGTTGATTCCAGGCGAGTGAGGCGGCGACGAGGAAGGATCGGAGACCGTAGTTGTTGGAGTAATTAGGAAAGTGGAGTAAGAGGGTATGACAGGAACGAAGCGATAGCGAGGTGGGGCGAGTATCGTCTAAGAAAGGAAGGTTGATGAACGATGGGGAGCCGACAGCGATGAGACGAAAAGTAATGAGAAGAAGGCGGAGTTTGATGCGGATGTGGATGGTGGGCCAGGAGAGTTGGGCAAAATATGTGGATGTGTGGTCGAAGCGACGGAGGCGAAAGAGCACTCGAACGGCGGTGTTGATTATTCGTTGTAGGGGTAGGATGATGGATTTTGGAGAATTGGCGAAAAGGCTAAGGCAGTAATCGATTTTAGGGAAAAGAAGCGATGAAAGAAGAGACATACAAGAACGGAAGTCGATAAGGGGGCGGATACGGCGGATGTCACGAAGAATTAAGTTAGACGAGCGGACCTTGTCACGGACGAAGGGTTTAAGGGAAAGGTGATCATCGAAATGGAAGCCTAAGAAAGTAAGATTGTGGACTACAGGGATGATCGATGAGGCAAAAGATACAATGGGAGGAGATATGCTTGGTTTACGGGGAAGGATCCACATTATTTTGGACTTTTCGGCGTTTAGAACGAGATGGAGATTGGAGAGACGCTTGTAGATAGAAGAGAGACAGTTGGAGGCAGAAATGGCGATGTCGTGTATGCGATGTGCGGGTGCATGAGCATAGATTAGAATGTCATCGGCGTATTGCATGACGTTAAAGGAGTAAGGTTTGATAAATGGAGAGAGATCGCCAAGCAAAAGAGAGAAAAGCAGGGGACCTAGGACTGAACCTTGTGGAACCCCGCAAAAAATAGGGATGGGAGGGGAGGATGATGAATTAGAACAGACGCGAAAGGAACGGTCGGATAGATATGAGGCGAACCAAGCTACGGAGGAGGAAGAAAAGCCGTAATCATAACGAAGGCGAGAAAGGAGGACGGAGTGGTCGACAATGTCGAATGCGGAGGAGAGGTCCAGGGAGATGAGAACACTATATAGAGCCTTGTCTCGAGAAATGAGTAAGTCGTTGTACACTTTTATGCATGCGATTTCTGTCGAGTGATTAGAGCGGAAAGCGGATTGGAAAGGAGGGTACAGATTGGATGAGGAGAGATAAGCGTTGATTTGTATTAAGATGAGGCGTTCTAAGAGCTTAGAAAGAGTAGGGAGTAGTGAAATGGGGCGATAGCTAGAAGGAAGGGAGGGGTCGAGCGATTGTTTCTTAAGGAGGGGACGAACGATTGCGGATTTCCAGTGTGAAGGGAAGATACGACTGCGGATGGACGAGTTAAACAAGGTTGTGAGAAATGGGGATATCGATGAGCATATAGATTTTAATATGTGGGTAGGCAGGGGATCGGCAGGTGAGGTTTTGTTGGGCAAGGACATGAGGACAGATGATACTTCTGTAGGTGATACAGGGAGAAGATGAAAGAGTTCGGGAAGGATGAGAGTAGACTGGGCAGAGTGGGATAGGATGGAGACCGGGGTGTGAGAGAGCAGCGTGGATACTTTAGTCTGGAGAAATGACGAATAATCATTAGCATTGATGTTGCAAGGCGTAGAGGAACGAGCCAGGATTGAGTTAAAAGTATGCCAGAGAGTCTTAGAGTTGAATGAAGTGATTATTTTATGCTGCCAGAAGGAGTTGCATTTGGTACTTAGTAGGTTGAGATGAGACCGGCGAAGAGCAAGATAGGAATCACGGAAAGACGGAGTGATCGAGCGGAAATCGCGTCTGAGAGTGCGGTGATAGACTCGAAAAGCATGGCGGAGTCGACGCTTTGAGAGTAGGCATTGGATGTCAAACCATGGGGCACGGTGCAAGCGACGGTGTGGGTGAGACTTGAAGGGCAAGAGAATATCGAGAGTGGATGTGAGTTCAGAGTCGAAAAGAAAGGCGAGATCGTGAGGAGATGAATATGTTATTGTGGGTAATGATAGAGACGATTTGAGTAAGGCAGAGCGGAGAAGGGAAAGGTCAAGATTTCTCCAAGGGCGACGTAGGATTGTAGGTGTGTGAGGAGGGGTGTGGTTGCGAGCGAGATCAAGGGTGATAAGAAAGTGATCGGATAGACCAGGATCAGAGATGGACAGTGAGGTGTGGGCAGCAAAATGATCGGGGACAGCGATGATGTCGAGTGCCCCGCCAAGTATATGTGTGGGGGCAGTGGAGATTAGTTTGTAATTGTAGTTGGATAGAATGTTGATGAAGCGGATGGAATCTGTGGAAGAGGGGCGGTCTAGGCGGATATTGAAGTCGCCTAGAACGAGTGAAGGGATTGAGGACAAAGAACAATGAGAAAGGAGGTCAGCGAGTTCGGTAAAAAATAAGGCTGTAGGAGCTGATGAACCAGGACGGTATACAATGGCGAGATCTAGAGTGATCGGGTTAGAATAACGACAAGTGAGCAATTCAAAAGAGCAAGGACTGAAAGGGGGGTTGATTTTGCGAAGAGACGCTGGGTGACGCGCGAATGCGACGATGCCGCCATGATTAGAGGATTTAGAAGGGCATGAGCTGAGGGGGCGGGCGGATTCGACTAGGGAGCAACCGGCAGAGAGCAGACGGCGAATGGAAAGGTCGTCGGAATCTGAGTGCCAGGATTCGGTGAGGCAGAAGAGATCGATGGATTGCTTGGTGAATAGGTTGAGGATAAGATCGGATTTATTGAGAATAGATCTAGTGTTGAGGAGACCGAGGCGGAAACCGTGTGCTGTGGCGATGAATGCGTCTGGAGAAATGTCCTTGAAAAAGGATGGTATATCCGCAGGAACAATAGACGAGAGGATGGATCTGAAGGCGGAAACATCGTGGTCCAGACGTGCTTGTGGAGATAAGGAGTTAGAAGGCGTGATATTAGTAACAATGACGCAACAATCGCGAGAAGCAAAGCGCTTCCGTAAAGGAGGACGACTGACGTGAGTAGGTGAGATCACGATAGAAGAGCTGGCAGTTGATGATTTGGAGGGATTTGGTTTGACGACGGGAGACATAGAGGATAATGATAATAAAGCGGGTGGCAAGCGATGTGAGGAAAGGTTATGAGTGGAAGGATAGTGGAGGCTGGTGGAGGTGATTTTGATTGATGGATGCAAGTTATTGAGAAACGAGACAGGAAGGACGGGACGTGGGGTGTCGGGGAGTGAACATACATTAGTTGTAACAATTTGCGGCTCCGTCACTGTATCGGTAGATTTATCATAAACTTGACAAAATCCATCTTGCTGCGATACAATTTGCGGCTCCTTCAGATTATCTGATAATGGATTATCTGATGATGACGTAGAAACGCAATGAGGGGTAGAAATGTAAGGTCATTTATCTGATACGACAAAAGAAATACTGGGTTGCAAATGGTCAATGACAGTAACATCAGAAGATTGAGCTGATTGATTGGGCAAAATTGAAGGATGTATAGTAATACCTGTAGAAGAGATGGGAGATTTGGCATTCTTAGAGGCAATCGAATGCGGGAGAATTGGGCATCGAGGTTGAGACTTATTACAATACGAAGAGGCATGTGTGGACATCGCTGCATTGCCAGATAGTTTCAATATATTTGTCTTGAGACTCTCTATTTCACTCTTCATCGTATTTATCATCTTAGCCGAACAGTAGCCACAGTAGAATTCGTTGTCTGCAAGGCAAGATGCCTGGGATTCTGAAGTCCAAATACTTACCCACGTGTGACAATCATTGTTTGAGCAAAGGACTTGTTGTTCAGATCCATTGGAAACATCTCTAACATCGGTGGTTGGACGCAACATGGTTGGGAACTTGAGACTTTTGTTTTTTCCGACCCATTTGTATATAGTCGTTTGATTCGTGATTTTATTCTCCTCGTTGTATGTATATTAGATTGTATGTTATTTATTGTAGATGACGGGAGATTGTATGTTATTTATTGTAGATGACGGCAGATGACGGGAGTCTGTTCCAACTGTTTATAATAGGTCCTTAATGTCGTTGTATGTTTATAAGAAACCAAAATTTTTTTAGGTAAAATAAGAGGTGAATATTGAGAAATCGAAAATTATAAAATTCCTTAAGGGAGGCCCTATTAGCCATTCAGACAAGCTATTACTTGATAATCCTCCTCTAGAATTATGTAAGAACTACACCTATGTAGGTATTCTGCTTTCATCCAGATCGTCATTCCAACTTCATCTCGAATTCAAAGCATCTAAAGTTACAATTCCAACTTCGCATGCTTCCAGCATTAGTTCACTCTCATTCTAAGGTGATATTCTCTAATTCCGAACCACGCTTATTCCTATAATTCAATATGGATTACCTGCATTCTGGGAAGATTTTTCTCCATCTAACTTCGCCCAAATCGACAGGTGCCCATGGGGATTTGTTAAGCGCGCTATAGATGTATCTCCTAAATCTTCTACTGATGTAGCCGCGACTTCCAAACTTCAACTGAGTTCTGACTTGCTTAGTAATCTCCTCCATCTTCCTAGGTACCCAATTTGGATCCCCTTCATAACCCTTCATTGACTGTTCCCCATCTTTCAAAGAAGAGCTTGACGGATATTGCCAAACTTCGAAGTCGCTAGCCATAGCGAAGACATTTTGTATTTTCTCTGTTTGATTTGGTATTTTTATTCAGTTTAGCCGAATTTATTTGGTAATACCAAATTTATTTGGTATTTTTATTCAGATTATGTCGAGAGACAAAGAGGTCAACAAATCATCTCTACATTATTTATATTATTCATAAAAAGTAAATGTTATTTGTAATAAAACTAAAAAAGAGATAATATATACAATTGATAATAGTGTGTCCACGTGCCACCGAAATATTGGATCTAAATTGTGAAATAATTTAATTTAATTCATCGCCTTATTTAGCTTCAATGAGGATAGGATCTTGTCAGGAAATTAAATCCTCGAATGTTAGCTGGACAATTTTTACTAACACCTAATGGTTAAATAGACATTGTTAAATATTGGCTGTTTTTTGTTTTCAGATTGAATAATCCTTGATAATTATGTGATGACGTGCCACATAAATATTGGATCTGAATTGTGAAATAAATAATTATGTCTCTTCGCCTTATTTACAATCTAATAAATATTAGATTATAAAACAAAATAAACAAAATAATAAATATAAATATTACCAAATAAATAATAAATAAAATATAAAAAATATTAAAATATTACAAAATAATGAATTATTAATATTTAAATATTATTCAAATATTACAAAATATGCTTCTTTTTAATTTAAATATGCCATCTTTACGATATAAATTAATAGTAGTTTTAGTCAATGTAAATTTAATGTTCATATCTAGATATACACCTTCTTTATCATTAATATTGGTTTTGTTAAGAATAAGGCTTTCTGGATAAATGTGTTCACTAATTGAATAAAAATTATTGTGGCGTGCCCAGCGCGCCACCCATGCCAGATGCGCCACCCTATGGTGGCGCATCTAGCATGATGCGCCACCATAGGGTGGCTCATCATGGGAGCACCCTATGGTGGCGCATAAATGTTGAATCCTATGCGCATATGATTTTATGCGCCACCATAGGGTGCTCCCTATGGTGGCGCATAAAATCATAAAAATCCATAGGGTGGCGCATCTGGCATGGGTGGCGCGCTGGGCGCGCCACAATTATTAGAATTAAATATACATATATCATCAATGTATTGAAACATATATTTCATATATTTATATTGTTTAGATTTAGTTTTTACACAGTTATGAACAAATTCATATTCTATAAAGCTTAAAAACAAGTCAGCTATAATTGGGCTACTATTACCACCCATTGGAACACATTTTACTTGTCTAAATATAGATGTCCCTACTTTTAAATAATTTTGATTTATCAAAATATTTAAGGATTCTATTAATTCAATATTATTCATATATTTATATTTACTTGATGGTTTAATTTTTGTTGGATAAGCGTTATAGTTATTATAACATATGTATATCTTTTTCCGAATATATGATTGATTAATTTTACTAACGCTTCTTTAATATCTACTAAATCTAGATTTGTATAAAGCGAACTAAAATCGTATGTATTTATATTTTGAAAATTTATTCCTTTTGTCTGTTCTAAAAATTCTTTTGTTGTATTAATACTGAAATAGTGATTTATACCAGTATTAATTTCGATTACCTTGCAATATTATTCAAAGTGTGCTTTAATTATTTTAAGTATTTTATTCATATAGACAGAAAGTGGTTTTAATGTACATTTAAACGCACTACATATGAACCTAGGTTTTATTGGATTTTTATGTAATTTTGGATTCCAATATAATATAGGTATAGTTTTATTACCTGATTCAATTTTTTTACCCTTTTTATCCATTATAGAACAATGACTTGTAATAATTGTTTCTAAACTAAAATAAGAACATTCATATGTTGCGTTTACATTTAAATCATTTGAATTAACCTCTTACATTAGTATATCATAAATACTAAAATTGTAACGAGATAATATAGAATTGCAACTCGGCTTGCTTTCGGAAGTTTATGGACAATCCTGATATACACGATTTATGTGCGCACGAATTCGATGAACTCTCAATAGAATTCGATACCTCTAGCAATCACATTGATTTGTACTATAGATTCCAAGGGTGTCCTATCAATCTAGATGGTCGTGTAGAATGTGTAATGGCAGATTAATTGTCCGAAAAGCAGTTGACTGAAATCAAGGAGGCTGTTCAGATTTTCGAGAGGGTTGACGAAGGCACAATGTCGATTAAACAGCTTGGCAGCACGATGCGGCTTCTAGGACTGAACCCGACAGAAGCTTAGCTTCAGGTCATGATAAACTACAGGTCGACTCGGATAACATCTAATGCAGTGAATTGCATCGAGAATATTTAACTAAAATTAATATAGAAATTATAAATATTTGATTATTTTGATAAAATTAATCAAATAGAGGAATTAAAATTCTTTTCAATATTTCGCAACTATTTGATGCCTCATCAGAAATGTTTGATAAATATATTAAATCTCAAGTTGTTTCCAAGAGAAAAGAACAAAATAATTATTTTTTTATAATTTGAAGTAAATAAAACTAGAGTTACAATTAAATATTTTTGTTTTAATTATAGAAATAAACGAAAAATCTGCTTTCTGTAATAATCATTTTTGTTCCTTTATACAAAAATTAATTTTGTTTGAAGAGGCAGAAATTATATTAATTTAATTTAATATAATTATATTTAATTATATTAATTATAATATAATTATTAATCAATTATTAAATAATATAAATAATATAAATAATATATTACAGAAATATTGATTGGCATAAGAAGTATAGAAAATAATAAAACTACTTTAAATAAATTATATTACTTTACTTAAAAGATAGATATGTTTGTTTAGAAGTTCTACAACCTTTTTAAAAATCTTGTTTGATTTTTTCTTTTTCTTTAATATTTTTTACTTTAGAACAAAATATTGACGAACAAATGAGATTATGTGGTTTCAATCATGAATGTTGTAATAAACTTCAACGATCAAAAGATACACATACATATCTTTGTTCAGATTCACCAATCGGGCCGCTATTTTGGAATGGTAAAACATTATTTTACAATTATCCATATAACATTATAGCAGAATACAAATTGAATAAAGAGTAAAATGAATTTTTAATTATCCAGTCTTGTGTTTATTCAACATCAGGTGTGTCATCAACAGAAAGGTTATTTGATATCTGTTCGTTCATTTCAACGTCTTTGCCATAAGCATCAGATGATTGATGACTGTCGGCTTCGCCGCTTGACTCTGAATGTAATTTTATGTTGTAATTTTCCTGTTAATTTTTCATTAACAAGAAAATTTTCTTTTCAGTATATTTCCTAAAATACTCAGATTATCAAATTTTATATTAAACACCTTTTCAGTATATTTCCTAAAATACTCACTGTGGTTCATCATTAGATTCTTTCGTATTATATTTTAATTTGTGTATAATGATATATTACATTATGATTGTAATATTTAATATTTATAAACGTTATAATAAACAATTAAAATAAAAAATTAAGATAAACATAAGAATTATATTAGAGGAAATACTACCAAAATGGTTCTACTTTGATGTCGATCCATTTCAAGGATTGCCTATTAAAATGTAATATATTGGAAATAGGCATGGAGAATTTCTAATGAACTAGTGATGGACTTACTGTATTGAGTATTGTTGTCATATACCATAAGTGCTTCCAAAATGAAGGATTAAGGAGACGGATACACTAGACAATCAAATTTCATCAGAGGAATACGTCATTAGTTCGTATTTGTGTCCTCTACTATTGATTTATATATATTGATTGAAATCTACTATTGATTTATATATATTCCCAAGAACATATATTATATATTATATGTTATCTAATGTTTTAATAGATTATTATCTAATGTTTTGTAACTTGGTTTAAATTATAGAAAATCTAAAAACAACTATTTATTTTATTATTTAATTTTTAAATTTTGATTTAGCATTATAATGTTTTGTTTATTTTATAATTATATTAAATACATAGACTCAGTTAGCTGATTTGAGTTGTATATATTATGATATATTATAATATATTATATTATATATTATCTAATGCTGTAAATATATTTACTTTCAGATTTTTGTTAAGTTAAGTGTCTTAACTTGTTATTATAACAAGTCAAGTGTATTAACTTCTTATTGACAGTCAAGACAAAATATTTCCAAATAATTATAGTTTCTTTGGGTTAAAAACACAAGTTTTTTTTCTTTATTAATTTATCTTTATTAGGAAAGAAACGTCTGGTATTGTCAGAAGAGACAGCTAATTTCGTGTGTGCTCTAATGGAAAAAAGTTGTAAAGAGTCTGTGGACTGTTGCGTATTTGCAAATAATATGTACGGATGTCGATTTAAATGCATGAAGATAACAGGTTTGAACCGTATTGTATATTTGAAAACATTATGATAAAAAATATAAAAATTTAATCTATAAATTTTTATATTTTAATAAAAAAAAATTAATTAATTAATTTTAACTATTAGGTTATCTATTAGGTATAATGAATACATTACTAATACGTTATAAATACCTTATAATATCTTAACATTATATACTAATTTTTACCTGTGAATGTGCCAAATATTAATTGCAACGTTTGACAAACAGCAACGTTAACTTAGGCATCTAAACAAAATTCGGTAGGCCCTCAGGATCTTGGTGTGCATCAAATCCTTTGTAAGGATGTAATAATGTATGCATAAGGCGAGCAAAACAAGGTTTATTAAACAGAAATAACCAACAATCATCGAAAATTGGATAAGTCATCTGCCATTGGTTATTATTGGGTGCAGAATTCTTAATATTGACAATATTGAAATTAATTTTAGCAGAAGATAAATTAAATAAACGCTTCAATTACACCTTCAGTATAGAAAGCCAACAAAAGCAGCTGGACTTAAAAATGGCACCACATGAAACATCCTTAGCCATATGACCACTCTGCAATGATTGCGTAAGAAAACAAATTTAATTTTAGATTTAAATTTGTAATTTTCAAATTAAAAATTAGATATTAAAATGACATTCAAAATATGCTATGAAGATTCATTCCTTACGCGAACCGTTATTCGTTCCTTTAAGAACTGTTCACCTGACAGTAAACCTTAAGCTGTGTCGTTTATTGTGAATATCCATTGCTTTCAAGATCCGTATTACTTCATTGGTCGGTTTCATATTATTATCTTGCGGTTCTTTCAAATGCAATATAATGTGCAGCTAACCTATAATGCCTTATCTTTGTGCAGATAAGTTAAAGTAAAGAGAGAGCTAAGCTTTCAATTTATCACTCAGTCTTCTTACTTACCATCATTTATGGGCATGAACTTTGATTCATGACTAAAAAAACTAGATCTCATGTACAGCCAACGGAAATGAGTTCTTTCGTGGTGTAGTCGACTTCAGCCTTAGAGATAAAATTCGAAGCTCGGCCATCCGCAAAAATCTTGGAGTAAAGTCGCTGCTCCTCCACGTTGAAGGAAGTCAATTGAGGTTACTAGGTTACGCTTTGTGGATGACTATTGGGCTATTCCTTGTGAAGTGTTCCAGATTAAACTTTCTTAACGGAGACCCTGAGGCAGACCACTGTATAAGTTGAGAGATTAAACTTTATATTTGACAAGGAACTCTTAGGACTATCTGAAAGGGAAGTCTGGTCGGCCATTCAGGACAATGCTACTTGGAAATGTATCGTCCGTGTACAGCCTCAACAACCAGAAATATTGCAGTATATATTTTTAAGTAACTTAAATTTAAATTATTGCTTGAATGAATAATTTAATACAAAAAACAACAGCAACACAAAAATGTTTAAATTATGTGTTGGTGTGGGTCCGTATATTGGCACCGTAGTAAAGGATATAATATAAATTATATAAATAGAAAAATCTGTATTTTTTTTATAAGAAGGGGAATTTTATCGCCAAGCAGTATTTGATTTAAGAGAATTATAAGTCATATTTTAACAAATTAATAATTTCACATATTTTTTAGGAAAATTTTGATGATATAAAATTATATTAATAGCGTATTATTAGATTTTTATTTCGTCTAATTTAAGTGGAAAATAATTTTAATGTTGTATTTTACCTACAAAGTATATAGCATTTTGGAATTTAATACTTGAATAAATTAAATAATTTTAATTAAATAAATTTTATATTTTTAAATATGGATATATTTAAATTAAAACGTCGAAAATTTTTAAACTTTATCAAAGATTACGAAGTAAATCAAATTTATTTTTTTATTCTTCAAAGACCGGTAGATGAAATTTAAAATGTTTAAATCAAAAAGTTAAAATTTGTGAGGAGAAAAATAAATTTCTGAGTAGAAACTTCTGCAAACCAAAAATGTTTAATTTTTAAACTAATTTTTTGTACTGTTATATTGGCTCATATTTTACTTTTAGCGTTTGCAAGAAAGCCATTATGTAAATCTACTTCGATATTTGGCTTTCCCATACTAGAGTCTTATCAGAAAGGACAACTAAATATGTCTTGCAGTAATGATAGCCAATGTATGTTACTCAAGTGTTTGTTTCATGATTTAATAAAAAATGTTATAGCTACTAATTTGGTAGTTTAATTTAAAAAATACCATATGAAGTTATGCTCATCATAAAAGCCAAAATTATATATTTTAATCAGTTATATTTTCTAAAAGTTTAGATATTTTAAAATATTTAAATAAGTAAAGATTTTAACAATCATGTTTCATTCAAAACAAATTGTTTAGTAAAACAAATTGTTTAGTAAAATATCGCAAGGAAAAACAAAAACTATTTTTTACTTCGATTAAATTATTTTAATAATTTTAAAATTTATAATCTATAATTTATAGATTAAAAAAAATTATCATAATCCAAAATAAATAAGAACGTTATTAAACGCATAATTAATTGGCAAAGTAAATTATACATAATTTTAGTAAGATTTAGTAGATTTTAAGCAGAAACATAATAGCACGAAATAATACTGTCGATGTCAGAACGAATTTCATTATTTACTAGAAGAAATCTATAATTTTAATCTATAATTTTAAAATTTATCTTCGAGATATCTTGAAATCGGAAAAAGATAGAAGTAATTGTTTTTTTTGAGATATTGATAGGAAATCTGGGTGTAAAATATGAGAACCTAGAGCAATTTCGTTACCAAGCAATATCTCTTGTAAGCTAACTTTTTATTACTAATTTAATCCCAAGTAAAACATCGTTTTGGGTTACTATTGCCACACACACATCAAATTAATTATTTTTAATGTTTCGTTCTTAGTTTCAAACCGTTATTTGAATAATTTATATAATTTTGTTTAAATATTTCTTCTGTGCAGGCGTGCACAGAAGAAAAGTTTAAAATCAAAGTTTAAAATCAAAATCAAAATCAAAATTGAAAGTTAAAAATCACAATTAAAAATAGGAAAACAAAAACTAAAAATAAAAGCAACTTAAAATATGTCATATTAATACAAAGTATGTCTTTCAAAATTGCGTTCGAAGAGAATGTAATCATAAGTTGACTTTCTTTGACCCAACAACATAACAGCTTGTCCAATTACATGCTAATTATGTATTTATTCTATAAATTTGATTATCTAGTATATTATACTAATACAGAGAATATTATTTATTTTCCACACAGAAACTTATTTAGCTTAAGATTTTAAATTCATTTTTTATATTATTGTGTTGATTTTTATATTTTACTATTTTCTATAAAATAAAAATCAATAAAGTAAATTTTTACGAATTGACTAAGTGATTAAATGAGATGTAAATAAACGTTTGTTTTGTAAAAATAAATATAACTTATATAACTATATAACTTATATTAATAAGTTATAACTTATAACTTTTAATTATATAACTTATATCAAATTAAAATTTATTATTAACATTTAAAATAAAAGTCATTTTTATGAATTGAATAAAAAATAAAAAACGATGTATAAGAAAAGGGATAAGAGGTCATCAGGAGGAACTGCTATGCAATCAGGTTTCGGCTCCTATTCCTCGACCCAACATAGCAGCTGAACTAAATACATGCTTATGACGTATTTCCTCTGATAAAATTTTATTATCTAATATGTTATTCTAATACAGAGTATATTGTTTACAATCAATCTTTAAAAACATTTCACTTAAGAGTTTATATTTATTTTTAACAAATATTTTTATGATTTATATATTTTACGATTTTATGTTATAATTTGTCTTAATACCTCGGTATTCAAATGAAAATATATTTAATGTTAAAATATTATGACATGTTCTAGACGAGCATGCCATAATGTATGGCATGCTACTCTGTTATCTGATCTGATTTGTTTGACTGGCAAGTTATTATTAACCTGTGGACTTTGGACCTGTGGACTTTGCTATCACGGTAATATGACCCCTGCCAGAAATACTGAAACTATATATTTTATCTGCAAATTTTTACCTTATAAAAAGCAAAGTTTGCATACTAAGGTGTTTACACTTTAAAATTTAAACTACTTAACACGACCACTTTTATAACACAAGGTAATGAAAAAATACCCAGGTCGCATATGGAGTGAGATTTACGGATGTTTATAGATCTTGTTGCAGACTGCGACAGCCTTTAACAGTGCAGCCCTTGTCAAATGTTGCTTGATGATTCGTTGAACGTTCAGACTTAGTCAGCTAAACTAGTTGGCTACATTTAAAATACAATGTTAAAATAATTACTTAAAAGGAATTTAACAGAAGTTGAATATGCTCAACTAAAATGTAAATCAAAACATAAATCAACAAGAATTTTGCTCTAAAAATTTTATTCTAAAATTTTCTGTTTATATAAAAATAGCTGCAATGAGAATGATTTGTACATTAGATAATGGATGGATACCACTGAATATCTCAGATTTTTTAAATTGCGGATGTGTATGTTAACAAAATTTTATTTTTGAATTTATATTATGTTATACAGAACCAAGAAATTTATGAATTTTTGGAGGCGTTTAAAACGTTGTTTATTCAACATTCGGATCTAGATTTTCAGGTAAAGCTTGTATTTCCAAATAATCAACATTTAAAAATTATTGAAATTGACAATAATTATATAATATAAATTCTTATATTTTAAAAAGATAAAGTTACGCAAATCGTCATAATATTAAGATACGCATTTGTTTTATTTGAAGTTTTTATACTTGGACTTGGTTTATTTCCCCCAGGGATGAAGTGGTTTATTCCAAAAAAATAATTTTTTTGGGGAAATCTATTTTTCTTAAATTTGGGAAATGGTCAAATGGGAAAGGGTTGAAAGACGAAAAAGGGGAAACGGGGAAGGGTAATGAGGAAGGGAAAGATGAGCTGTCTTGTGTTAATTTCAGTCAATTAATTTCAATATCTATTATTGGCAATAATAAATATATTGACATTTGGTTTGATCTGATTTTTTTATATAGGATTTTTTTACAAATTGTTTATATAGTCATTGAAAGGGAAGGTGCTTGGGGTCACTGTTAAATTATCAAAATCAAAATGGCAAGACGCCCCGCATGAGGTAGAAAATTTATTGAATTTTCGATTCCAGTTTGGAATCATCATTAGAAATTGTTAGTTTTAATAACCAAAAGATTTTAACCAGTCATTAGTTATTGCTTACTAGTCAATAGTTATTTAACCAGTCATTAAGTTATTGTTTATTATTCATAGCTTTTATAACTTTTATAAAAATTATAATTTTCTTTTCAAATTAGGTAAAATTTCTAACTTTACATAAATATAAATTTCATAACATCTTATATAATATTTTTTATTTAATATAAAATATTTAATATTAATATATAAATTTATATTAATATAAATTTAATATTAATATTAATATTTAATATTAAATTTAATATTAATATTAAAATATTAATATTTTAATATTTAATATTTAATATTTTATTTTTATTTATATAATATGGGTAGGCTGATTTTGTTGATTTGATTCGTCAATGCATTTATTATTATAACAAACTGGTAAGGTTATAATCTACATTAACCTTCTCTACTACTTAAAAATCTGTAGATTTTCATCAAATCCTCAAAACATTTAATATGCGAGGCGTATTTTACAAATTGTACAAAGTTTATGAACTTTGTACAATTTGTTTAAGATTGAATACAGTGTTTTATTGCAAAAAGGTCATTATGATAGCTCCCGCTATCATCTTCAGGAATTGCAGATGATTTCCAAACATTATAGCAACATCGTTGCTATAATAATATATAATTAATTAATAATATTAAATAATATTCAATATTATTAAATGTGCCCTTGAATACATTGCTACCTATTCAATTTATAAATGTATCTTTAAGAAATAAATTAAAAGTTTTGTTTTAGATGTTTAGAAACCTTGCTGTCCTGCCGAGTTGGAATTTACAAACTGCATTATTATCTGCATTTGAAATGAGTAAATGGACATCAATTAAATTTGATCAAACATTTATTCATGGCAAAAGTAAATGTAAGACATTATCAATCACTTTTTCAAATTAAAACAAACAAATAACAGCTCTAATAAGGATATACGAGGTGATGGATATGCATACAATAAACTTAGAATCGAATCTATTTCGCACTGGCAACCCTGATATAAACACTGATTTAAAATTAAGTCCACGATTCACTGGGAACACAAGAAGCGGTAATACTTATTTACTACTTGATCATGATTGTGTTATTTTTAAAGTTGAGACGCTGTTACTTCTTGTTAAAAGCGAAGATGATTTTCGTCATATTACTATATGGTTTAAAGCCTCATCAAGCGAAAAAGATATCAAATTTCAGCTGTCAATTAACTTAATGTTTAGCAAACAAGTTAGTAAACACTTTGTGAAATTAGATCTTATTAAAATATAATTTCAAATTTAAATATGTATTTAGATTCATGTTCATTCCGACATTTATAGACGATCTTTTTTCCATAATATGATTGATCGTATTTTCCATCTAGCGAATTAGAAAGTAGATTAATTTTGAATAGAAAGCGGAAACTCTCCAATCAAAGCTATAATTTCTTTTCACCGATCTGCTTATTTACGTTTCATTTATTTCTATTTGGCCACTCAATTCTAATAACGTCAGACATGTTGATTAAATAGTACACACTAAATCTAAAATATCATTACATTTCCAATTAGATAGTTTAAAAGGAACAAGAATAAAAACTTTCTCTTTATTTAAAAGGACGTTATTTCGATAACTTCTGCTATCCTCAATCAGGATAAAAAATAGTTTATTAACAACATAAAAATAGTAGTTCTAACAAAGTGCACATTTTTAACAGAAAATTGCCTAAACTTCACAACGTACTTAAACGTAAACCGGATTTTAACAAAGATGTCATTCTTTATAAAATATCTCATAAAGAATGTGAACATTTATATGTTGGTCAAACTTTAATGCTAAATAATAAATCTGATTTCAATATTAATTAAATTATAATAAATTATTCCAATATTACATTGTTTTAATTTTTTCATTCCGTTTGTTTTCTTTTTTATTATTATTTTGTTTTGGTTTAGATAAAATTATAATTTATTACTCGACTATGACATTATTTTTATTATTAAATTCGTATTTTCTTTGTCACTTATTTTATGATTTTAATTTTATTTTGTTTTATGATTCTGCTTTTTCTTTCTTTTTGTTGTTTTTAAAATGTGTGTAAAATTTTAGTGTATGCTTGTTTTGTTTCTCGGTATTTTCTTTTGAATAGAAATGCAGGGCATATCAATGCTTGTATTTTTGTATAAATGTTGAAAACACGGGGGGAAATTGTGAAACATTTTTTTGTAATCCTGATAATGATAGCAGGAGCAATAACATAAAAAATAGTTGTATTAACCAAGTGCACATTTTTAACAGAAAATTACCTAAACTTCACAGCCTTTTTAACCGTAAATCAGATTTTAACAAAGATGCCATTGTTTATAAAATACCTTGTAAAGAATGCGAACAGGTATATATTAGTCAAACGGGTCAAGATTTGGTTTAACATATTAAACAACATAATTATAATGTGCGTAAAGGGACCAATTCTAGTGCTGTTGCTCAACATTTTGTGAGTTTGAATCATTCCGTTGATTTTGAAAATGCATTAATTTTATCATTTGAAAGTAACTTGTTATCTCGCATTATTCAAGAAACGTATTTTATCAAATAACCTAATTTAATGCTTAATAATAAATCCGATTACAACCTTAAATTTAATTATAATTAATTATTCCAATATTACATTATTTTAATTTTTTCAATTCGTATTTTTCTCTAAGATTTTGTTGTGGTTTAGATTAAATTATAATGAATTACTCTATTATTACATTATTTTAATTATTAAATTCGTATATTTTTATAACTTGTTTTATGATTTTGTCCATTCTCCGACCACTGATTCAGTCACCATATACACTTCCCATTCCATGTCATCATCACTCTCTTTCACATTATTTCACAATTAATTAATTTATTATAATTAATTAATTATAATTAGATTAAATTATATTAATTATTAAAAATTATATTATATAATATATTACATTATATTAAATTATTAGATTAAATTAGATTACATTATTTAAAATTTTTAATTCGTATGTTTTTTTACTTTTTTATTGATTTTATTTTATGATTTTTCTACTTTTTGTTTGTTTTATAATGTGTTCTGTTCATTTATGCATGTTTTGTTTATCGATATTTTATTTTCCTTTTTAAGTAGTAATGTGGGGCACATCATCAATGAAGTATTTTTTTCATAAATGTATAAAACGAAATGTTTTGAACATTTTATTGTAATCCTGATGATAGTAGCTATTGAAATATTGAATTTGTCAAATAAAAGGAAAGTATTTTATTATTTTTTCCAGCAAAACTATATGATCAAAAATGGAAGGAGAATAACTTTGCTTTTGTTATTTACTTTGTAAATCAACGGAATGATTTAAAATAATAAAATGCTGAGCAACAGCACTAGAATTTTGGTCCATTTACGCGCATTATAATTATGTTGTTTAATACGCTTAACAAAACCTTGACCTGTTTGACTAACATATACCTGTTCGAATTGTTTACAAGGTATTTTATAAACAATGGCATCTTTGTTAAAATCTGGTTTACGCTTAAAAATGTTGTGAAGTTTAGGATATTCTTATATGATGTATTCTTTTTTAGAACCAAAAACTATATTTTTATGCGCTTAAGATTTAAATTTAGCTTTATTAATAGCCAAAAGCGGAAAACCACTTTTTAGTAAATTATGCGTGATAACCTTTTCTTTTTCACAAAGCAAACAAATTGAAAAATTAAAATAATTTAATACTGGAATAATTAATTATAATTTAATTTAAGGTTGTAATCGGATTTATTATTAAGCATTGAATTAGATTCTTTTTTATAAAATACGCTTCTTGAATAATGCGAGATAACAAGTTACTTTCAAATAATAAAATATATGCATTTTCAAAATCAACGGAATGATTCACACTCACAAAATGCTGAGCAACAGCACTAGAAATGGTCTCTTTACGTACATTGTAGTTTTGTTGTTTAATACGTTAAACCAAACATTAACCAGTCCGACTAACAATACTTGTTCGCATTATTTACAAGGTATTTTATAAACAATGGCATCTTTGTTAAAATCTGGTTTACGCTTAAAAATGTTATCAAGTTTAGGTAATTTTCTTTTAAAAATGTGCACTTTGAATGAATGTAAAAATGTGCGAAAATTTTCTTTTTACATTTAATAGCGTATAAATTTATATTATATTATATTTTATATAATAATTTATTGTTTATAATTATTAATCTTTAGTTTTAATTAATATATAATATAAAATACGTGTACGCAATTAGCTAATCTTAGCTACTAAAGCGTGAGTATAGAGCCTGTCGATGCTCTTGTCGAAAAGCCATTTGAAAAGTCGACGAAAACAGATTTTTATTATTTTAGTGATGACTTTAAGTAAAGATATGATATACTAATTTTGTGTCGGGTCGAGGAATAGGGTAGCATAGCAGTTTCTCATAACGACCTCTATTCCTTATTTTTATACATCGTCTGTTATTTATTGTAGCATAGCAGTTTCTCATAACGACCTCTATTCCTTATTTTTATACATCGTCTGTTATTTATTGTCACAAAAGCTCACAAAAACTTTTAGATTTGTTCTACTGATGAGTTATTATCAGTGGAATTTGTTTTCACGCTTAACTGAAATATTAAATACTGAAATAAATACTGAAAATAATTTTACTGTATAATTTTACAGCAAATTTATTAGATTTTTTCTTTTTTTCTATAATTTTATGAGTTTAACATCAAATATTTGTATTTTTGTTTTGGAAGACGTTTGTTGTAAGCTGGTGAAGTTGCATTTTTTTGTTCTGGTTACAATCCTTTGAAGAGGGCTGCTTGAACATAGGAACTTTAATTTTATATTTCAATATAAAAAAATAAATTGCATAAAATCTTATAATGTTTTATTATCTTTATTTATTTATATATCGTATAAAATGCGTAGACCCAGATATAATAGATAATATACTTTGTATTCGAATAAGATACAATATAATCGAATTTATTCAGAGGAAATACATTATTAGCGTTTATTTGACCCCGCTGCTATGTTGGATTGATGAATAGGGGTCGAGACCTGATAACATAGCGGTTCTTCCTGATGTCATATAATCAGTATTCTGATACATCGTCTGTTATTTTATTAGTCAATTCATAAATATTGACTTTAAATTTCACTTTTAAATTTTAATTTGATATAAATATAAATTGTATAATTGTATTATTTATTTCTGACAATAAAACATCAAGTTTTTGTATATTTTGCAAGACTTTATTGTAACGCTTGTGGCATACTTCGTTGGCGGCATATCTTACTAGTTCTGGCTTCGGTGCCCATAAATAGCAGTTTTCTTGACTCCTCGTTATTGATTGTTTTGCCAACAGCATTCTTTGACAGTATCAGCTTTTAGAGAGTTAGTTTATTTGATTTCAAATGATTTAATATTGAAAACATTCTCACTACCGATACTGAAGAACGGGGTAGAGCCGTAAGATGAGTCGTGAAGTCGGAAAGAATTCCAAATTTTGTATTATTAAAACCGTCTTTGATGTAACGCAGAGACTATCTGCGTTACATCAAAGACGGCTTTAAAACCTAGCAACCCGAAGAGTCTTCTATAAAACATAGCAACCCAAATTCGGTATGAAAAACCCTAATATGGGCGGAAAGCCCAAAGATGGATGCCCTGCTCCAAGGCAATAGTATCTCATAAATAAGCAAATAATGTGACCACTTTAACTAAGGTGGGTACACCTTTAGTTAAAAGTATTAAAGTTTTGAACAAAAATGAGCTTTTATTATTAGCCTATGCTGCACTTAAGCAAAACATTAATGCAAATGCAGATAATAATATTATCTAAAGTGAATTTACATCAATTTACATAACGACTTATTACATAACGACTCATATATTAATCGTTATTTATAATAACGATTAATATAAATTAGATTATTATTAATCTAATTATTATCCAATAATTAGATTATTTAATCTAATCATTAGTTACCAAGAATACGCAAGTATTCAATTGTAAAATATATAGAGAATTATTAATGCAATGATTTTATTGATTAATAAATCAATTAAATGGTAATTTAAATGTCGTTTGATTGTGAAATTTTAATATCGACTTATTTAGAAAATTTAAAATTATTTTATATTGAAGAATATTTCTTATATATGTAACAATATTAAGTGTATTAGAAAGGTGTAAATAAAATATAGACAACTGTGGTTTAAATTTTCTCTAGCATACAAATTTATCAAAAAGAAATAGATAAATTTAAGAAACAAACTAAATGGAGAATTATGTCGACGAAACAACAAACTCAGTCGATATTACGACTTTACATTGAATCTACTAATTTGCCACGTTCTTAAACGCTTGTTAAGATTTTAATTTTACAAATGGTGGTAATGCATTTCATTATCGCCATTATTATTTCATTATTATTTCTGCGTATTTACTTGTATATTTAATATAAAACGTTTTATCGTGAATATCAATTTGCATTAAAACAATTCTATTTGAATACAAATTTAAGAAAGGTTATTGTATAGTCTAGATATTATAATTGTTTTAATAAAATATCTTAAAACATATAATTTATAATATTTATAATTAACATTTTTAATATTAATTATAAATAAGTAGATAAACAAGACTGGTAGAGGTGAAATGTAAAGCACACGTTTTTATTGCATTTAAGCTTCTAATGACATCTTGATTTTTATAGAAAAACAATTAAACAAAACCATAATGTAGTGATTAAAGCATTAAGCAAATTAAGTTTATACGAATTTTGATCTATAATTTATGAACTTTTAAAATTTATTTATGTTTAAATTATTAGCAGGTGAGTACTAAGTACTTACCTGTACGTTGGTAAGTAATTATGGCAACTAAGTACTTCGAATTGGGAAATATACAGGGTCACTGCAGACCAGCGCGAAGGTCCATTCCTCATTCAGTGTCTAAGATCTGCTGTTCAAAGGGGCAATGCAGCATGAATGCTAGAGTCGATCGTTGACGCATTCGCAGACAGACGTCTACAACAGAGAATTTGATAGCGTTGATGAACGATTGCAAAAATCGACGTTTGATCCAGAACTGTCCGTCAACATTTTTGGTGACGACAAAACCACTGCTGGCGAAGACATCGCCGATATTTAAACAATAAGCAGCAACGGAGAAATTTCGAAACCATGCCTCAAAAAATCAAAACTATAGCGTATTTCTAATCAACACTAAATCGTTAAAGATACGTATTCGTTTGGGTGCTAAACCGGTGGTATCAAAGAGAACATTTTAATTATGATAGCAATCCTCTTTGCGTATAAATAAATAATTTATATCAAGTTAAAATTTAAAATTTAAAATAAAAATCACTTTTTATGAATTAACTAATAAATAATATACGATGTATCAAAATAAGGATAAGAGGAATAAGAAGGAAATGCTATTTTTCAATCAAAAATCGTGTTAAATAAACATTAAATTACTGAATAATAAATTAAATAAATAAAATGAATAATAGATAAATAATTTTATATGATATTTTATAATTTATAATTACATAAAGTTTGAATTTAAAATTACAAAAAATGCATTTAAAAATATTGATGTTCAATTTATTAATAATTGTAATATTATTAATAAATTTTTCAATTTGATGTTTTATTTTAGTCTGATTTAAATTCCTGTGATCGTTCATTCATCAAGATAAACTCAAAATACCCGTCTTGTTCTCAATGGTATCTAAATCAATGGTATTGATGAGATGTAACTAATTAAAAATGGTTTCAATCTAGGAACGATAACGTTAGTGACCAAATAAAGTATTTCAGCCATTGTGAGATCGTTACAGAGGTTATTAATAGTAACAAATCGATTGAAGTATTTATCATGAATGATGTACCGTACAACGTACAACTTACTAGTAAAGCTGTTTCGACATCGACAATCAATATTACGAGCGAAACGGCAACTGAGAATGAAGCAACTACCATTGATCTTCAGACAACAGCTAATACGTCGATCGAATGCTCTACATCATCGATAAAGCAGGTAGTTGATGAATGATAATTTATAACAATTTATTTGATATATAAAAATATTATTAAAATATATTGTAGTTATCGATTTGTTTAAGGTTGTTTACTTAAAGTAAATGAACAAATCAAATCAGCTAACTGAGTTACGTATTTAATATAATTATAAAATTGAAAAACAAAAATAAAAAAATCGCCCTAATTAATTTTTTCATTTTATCATTTTAATGCTTTAATACATTAAATTATTAAATTTTATGTATTAGGGTGTAATTCAAGATAATAAAATATATTATATTATTCGATGTTCTATAATCAATATTTTATTATTTAATTATACTTTACTAGTAATATTTATTAATTTATTATATAAATTTTTATTTTTATTTTATTATTTAAAAATCAGTAATTACAAATTACAGTATTGTTCATGTTATTCGAGAATTCGTCATTTGATTTTCATTTGACATCAATTTCATTTGAAATTGACATCAATTTCAAATGGATTTGATGGCAATCCTAGATTTTGATTGCCATCAAAATCTAGGATTTTCCGATAAATAAACTCAAGCAGCAGTTAAATTCAATAATTTTTGATTTTCATTTGAAAATCAAAAAATGAAATTGTAGTTTTATGAAGTATATTTATAGTTTTTCAAAAAATGAAAATATATATAGTTTTTTATAGTTTTTGCATGTGAAGAAACTAAAGAGATATTATATATATTATATATAAGAGATATTAAATTGAAGGTGTAATATTTAATATATTATATTATTTATTACATATATTATATATAATATAATATATTAGTATATTAAATATTAAATTAATTCTACTTGATTGCATCTGTAAGCTGAGATTTTTCTGATTGTGTCACAATATTATCCTTACATGTTGTGATCTTATTTTTGACACAGAAGGACGCTACTAATCAGTCTGGGTGGGTCTCATCAGCTGCTGACCCAGACCAACATTTCACGTTTCGACCCTTATCTGCTTTCTCCGTACACTGGTGGTGATCGGATTTGAACTCTGGACGTCTGTGCCGCGATTAAACGCTACATCCACTAGACTGGCTGCTCCAGTGGTGTAGATTTACATTTTTGCATATTACTTTATAAAAGATTAAATTGATTATTATTTATTATTGGGTCGAAAAATCAGCGCACCACTCTGATTACTTGACATCAAATGCGTCGATTGTTTTCAGCTCCACATACGCAGCTTTGCTATGAAATACCTATAGTTAACAGTCATATCGGATAGATTTAATGAAGTAATGTTGATGCTACAACTTATTGTTTGCAGATACGTGCACATCACAAAACTGTGGCAGAACGACTTCCACGGTTAAACTATGAGGTTGCTCGGCATAGAATAAAACCTACTTGACGTTTTAATGCTCTGACAATATCGTAGTATGTTCGTTGTAAACTTCACGGCTATTGTACAGCTTTTGACCATAATTTCTTTAGAGCGCAAGAAATCGTTCACCAGCAATAAAATTACTGGAAAAAAGTGTACTCTTTCTATGCCCGTAACTCATTCTAAATATTTGGTATTTTTACTAATTCATTGTATGAATATACCACTGTGGTTGTGGGAGGGCACGAGACATCATTTTGGTTGAAGATAGCGACGCCGGAAAGATCACTTATATCGTGATCCTACCGATCCATTACATACTACGTCAAGTCATGCTTCATCGGTTGTTTTTTTTTCTTTAAAGTTTACGTGTCTTCAAGTTGCTGTTCAATCAGCAAACTATTACATACCTATGATAGCTCATATGCATGATGTCGGGTACTTCAATATGTAGAAAAATAAAGACACTCTAACATGACATCTTCATACTATAGGTTCCCAGCCATATCGGATTGATTGGTAATCTCTGAATTTAACGAGTAATGAAGAAATTTTTAGCTTTTGATTATTAGGCGAAACTAATTCACATTGAAGCCTAACTGCTCGTTGCAAAATATTTTTTATTTGTTTTAAGGGTCATTAATAGCACTTGCAACATATCAAGCGATTATTGACTGTACGTATTTATCGTTCTTTAAATATTCGTTTGTATTTCTTATTCTTGCACTCGACAAGAATAAGATCCACACATCCACTTCGAACAATGCTACTGCAACGAACAACTGTTCAAATCAAATCAGCTAACTAAGTCTACGTATTTAATATATAATTATAAAATAAACAAAACATAATAATTAAATAATTATTTAATAATTATCTTAGTTTAATTTTAAACTAGTTAAAAAAATTAAAATTTAAAAGTCAATTTTTATGAATTGACCGATAAATAACAAACCTTGTATCAGAATAAAGATGAGAGGTCATCAGGAGGAACTGCTATGCTATCAGGTTTCGGTCCCTAACTCCTCTACCCAACATAGCAGCGGGGCCAAATACATGCTAATGATGTATTTCCTCTGAAATAACTATCTAGTATCTTATTCTAATACAAAGTATATTATTTATTATCCATCCATAAAAATTTGGCACTTAAGAGTTTAAATTTATTCTTTATATTATTGTGTTGATTTATATATTTTACTATTTTCTGCTTGATGTTATTTTTATAGTAACCTAGTTTAAAATATGTATCTATTAAATTATTTAAATGATTTTGAAGAAAGCCAATATCATTACATATTGTTGCAATTCTTAAAATTTCATTATTTAATGTATTATATTTTATATTATATGGTATGCATGAATGCTCATGCAAAGATATGTTTCTTGTAAATTTAAATATGTCATCGTTACGATAAAAATTAAAAGTAGTTTTAATTGATGTAAATTTAATGTTCATATCTAGATATACACCTTCTTTATCATTAATATTGGTTTTGTTAAGAATAAGGCTTTCTGAGTAAATTTGTTCGCTAATTGAAAAAAAATTTTAGAATTAAAAACATATATTATCAATATATCAAAACATATATTTCATATATTTTTATTGTTTAGATTTAGTTTTTACACAGTTATAAACAAATTCATATTCTATAATACTTAGAAACAAGTCAGCTATAATCGGGCGACTATTACCTCCCATTGGAACACCTTTTATTTGTATAAATATAGATGTTCCTACCTTTAAATAATTTTGATTTATCAAAATATTTAAGGATTCTATTAATTCAATTTTATCCATATATTTATATTTACTTTGATGGTTTAATTTTTGTTAGATAGGCGTTATAATTATTATAACATATATATGTATATCTTTTTCCGAATAT
The DNA here is from genome assembly GCA_012934845.2 of Pomphorhynchus laevis. Classification (NCBI taxonomy): domain Eukaryota; kingdom Metazoa; phylum Acanthocephala; class Palaeacanthocephala; order Echinorhynchida; family Pomphorhynchidae; genus Pomphorhynchus; species Pomphorhynchus laevis. The sequence continues at coordinate 45,261 of WNNJ02001146.1, read as the reverse complement.
AAGATTAATTAATTTTACTAACGCTTCTTTAATATCTACTAAATCTAGATTTGTATAAAGCGTACTAAAATCGTATGTATTTATATTTTGAAAATTTATTCCTTTTGTCTGTTCTAAAAATTCTTTTGTAGAATTAATACTGAAATAGTGTTTTATACCAGTATTAATTTCGATTACCTTGCAATATTTTTTAAAATGTGCTTTAATTACTTTAAGTATTTTATTCATATAGACAGAAAGTGGTTTTAATGTACATTTAAACGCACTACATATGAACCTAGGTTTTATTGGATTTTTATGTAATTTTGGATTCCAATATAATATAGGTATAGTTTTATTATCTAATTCAACCTTTATACCCTTTTTATCCATTATAGAACAGTGACTTGTAATAATTGTTTCTAAACTCAACTCACTACGTTCATATGTTGGATTTACATTTAAATCATTAGAATTAACCTCTTTCATTAGTATATCATAATAAAGCTTTTTGCATATGAAGACAAAGTTATTACTAGCTTTATCAATAGTTGTTATTATATAGTTATCCTTTAATTTAGTAAGTTCTTTATACATATCTTTATTAATTTTATCTTTCCTTTTATAATTGTTTGTTATTTTCATTTTATTTTTAATTTTATCAAATATATAATCTTTCCAAATGTTTTATCTTAGATATATTCGAGCTTTCACTATTAATCAGCTTACTAAAGTAATCATTTAAGTTATTATATAACGAATTGTAAATTTTATTTTTGTCGTTGTTTTTATTTAATCTGTATTTATACCATTTTGATAGAATCTTTCTTAATTCACAAATTTTCGATTAATTCTAGATTATGGGTACATATATGTTCATTTATTTTATCAAAACTAAGACTTTTACAATTGCATTCTGTTTCCATTATGTTTCTAATATTATCGTTACATATTGATTTTAATTCTTTATTATAATTACAAATTTTTCGTCCTAATGGTAGTAGGAGTTTATACCTTATTTTAGGAATATATTTACTTAAATCTGATCCTATTATTTCTTTACTTTTAGAATTATTTAAAAGTCCGGCTATATTTATGTTATCTATACATTTATTAATGAAGTTTATGATTAATGTATATTTTCTATTGTTATTATTAACATTTATTGTACGATTATAGTATTTTGTATTACATTATGTATTATACTACTTCTGCCAATTCCTTATATATATTTATATACCAAATGGTGTTGCTTGATAGACTGGAATTCGATTCACGACTTTCAATCACCATGTCACTTTTAGACGACCACTTCAGCATCGAAATGATGAGTACCCGGCAACACTCATCAGTAGAATGAGGTACACACTGGTCGTTTCGGTTAACTGTGTGACATTGTGAATAAAGGCGTTTCCAACACTTTGCCTTATAGACTGAGGCTTACGCTCTTGACCAGGTCGAATCGATGTGCGGACCATCCTTACACACTAGGCGGAGGTTGTTGCTGAATTGTCGTTGCACTCGTTGGATCCTTAATGGATACGGCATGTATAATAGTAGTGCACAGATGTGCTGAGTAAACAACGGTCCAGGATTTCTTACGAAATACGGCATTTATACTAAATGGTGTTGCTTGATAAACTAGACTTCGATTGACGACTTTCAATCACCATAAGTCGTGAATCGAAGTCCAGTATATCAAGCAACACCATTTAGTATAAATGCCATATTTCGCAAGAAATCCTGGACCGTTGTTTACTCAGCTCATTTGTGCACCACTATTATATATATGAAATAAAGTTTTACATCTTGGTCGTTTACGGGGTGCACATGTATTTGTTTGTGTGATATCTTTTTTAATATTTCCAAGTCAATTTTTCGTATTCGTTTTATCGCCATGATTTCTTGGCTTGCGTTTAACCAGATTATTATAATATAGTTGTTTATTATGTACTATACTACTTCTGTCAATTCCTTGTACCACATTATTCAATCCTAATGGATACACTGAATTAAGCGTTTTAATCCAAAAATATTCTCTTTCTAATAGTTTTTGATTTAATAATGATGTTTTCTTCGATAATATATTCTCAAATAAATAAGTTACAGTTTTTAATATCATGTCATATTATCTCATATGTTTATGAAATATAGGTTGACTATTATGCTGTATATTATATATGTGTTGCCTAAACCTAGCTTTTAGCATTTGATATGTTTTTCCTATATATTGCAATCCACATGTACATTGTATTAGATACACTACACCTGCGGTATTGCAGTTACAATTATTATTAATATTTAATGAAAAACATTTGTTTGTCGTATTACTTACAATACAATTATTATTTATAACATCACAAACTATACAATTGTTTCTGTTACATTTAAAAGATCTGAAATTCAAATCATTAGTACTTACGTATTTTTCCAATCTGGTTAAGTGCATGTAACTTTTAAGTCATAATTTTCAACGTTGCTTTTTTGGTGTCGCCACCTAGTGGCGACACCCCTGCGATGTTGGTTCGAACAATACTAAGGTTCGAACAATGCTACTCCCCTGCGATGTTGCTGGCATAAACATCAGCCGAAGAGTGTTTATTCCTCAGAAGAAATCGATTTCAAGTCCTAAAGATCTGCGCCTCAATTCAATTCAAAACACCCTGTATCTCCATCTACGACAACGTACTTGGACGTATAATCCGCGACCATCTATGTAGGCATTAGTTAATTCCTCTAGACTTTCATGTGTTTGTAAAAAGTCGCTCGGTACATTCAACAATTGGTGAAATGTTTAAGTTCTGTGGAGAAAATAGTCATCAGATGCATTTAAGTGCATATCTATTACCTTCGTTATATCTTATCTCAGGTCCCTCGGGTTACCTGCGAAGATTGCTAACAGGGTAGATATGTTGCTGTAAACCAAGCGATTCTTCTATAAAGACGATCCTGATGCGCGTCAGTTTAATCCTATTACAGGTGTGCCACAGAGCTCCCCTTTTTCTCAAATCTTATATCTTACTGCTTCTATTATACTCTTTAAAACATTTAAACGCGATCAACATCTAGTGGTATATGCTGATGATACAACAACTCTGTTCTTTGGACGCAGGTGCAAAGATGTAGTATCGGACATCATCCGTTTCCTTTTAAGATTAAAAGACCAGTTACAAACCCAATCTTATTCTCAACTAACCAAAATTGCAGGTGGTTGTGTTTAACGGCGCCCCTACGACAAAAGAAAAATAAAGAAATTAGCAATATCATCGCTCTACTGTATTTTGCAGAATCAACCAGTCTCAGTCTTCACACATCGAGTAAGATACCTAGGGTTTACCATTACGGTTAAATGGTCGGCCGGATCAGACTTTAGTTGATTTAAAAGTGTCCTGAAGATAGCTAGATGATTATGAAACGGGCTCAGCACGTGCCATTGAGAGTAGGCGCTTAGGTACGCCTCTGTGGTGCTAGGGCAATCTCGGGATCAGTCTTCTTTTACAGAGAGCGTCCCCCTAAGAAAAGAATATGGTTTCTCAAACACCTCATCTCAAGTTTACCTACCCTTTTCCGCCTCGAATGGACTTTCAGGTGTGTAAGAGACCCTAAGTGGTTCAGCCGGAAAGCGGCACGTTGGTGTATGCTGGAGGATGCTGATCCCCCAGTCCGTCTTAATGAAGACCTCTAGTGCAATTGGATAATACTTTTCGAGCAGACGTCGTTCTGTGTATTTGTCAACATATTTTCTTATTTAGTGCATGATTAGTTTTTGTTATTGTACTAACGGGAGCTTTATTAAACAATCGGCAAAACATAATAATAAGTTAGTGTTCTTAACATATGTCATTCTCCCCAACTACGTAGTCATCCAAATACTTGGATCTTTGTCGTTGTATTCAGTTGCTGCGAAAAACATCGACATTCGAGTCCGTTTGTCTAGATGTGGTTGATATCTCATCGTGTTGTTCGTCTCCATCATGTTCCGCTGGATTCCTATGGTCGGTCATATCTTGGACATTCTTATTCAAATTAAACTGGTGATCACGTGTATCATGATGATCTTCGACCAACTCATCGGTATGTTGATCGTCTGGAGTATATATAGTGAATTCCTTGTTGATCGGATCAGGACTGGTACTTAGTTGATTTCGTTCCTTTTCGTGTATGTCTCTTCATCCGTATTAAACGCGTCCATATAGTTATGAACCCTACCATGAAACATATCACATGGTCCATGATCCTCGATACACTGAGCAATTTGTTTAGTCAACACTGTCGATTCGCGTCCATCACTTAAGCGTACGAGGGCGTAATATGGACTGGCATTAATGAGATCGACCATATCACTAAAGGATCGTACTTGCTCATGCGATTTTGTTTCTTCAATAGCACGGAACCTGAAGAAAGTAGCCATGTTGGAATACTCCATCCAGTATAGGAACGGCGTTGGAATCTCAGAAACCTTTCGTGATGATTTTCTCCTGTTTGAGTACATAGGAGAGAACGAATTGGGTGAAGCGCAGTAAAAAGGGCACTTTCCCAATGCTCAGTGGGCAGTCGACGGGTTTGAAGATCAAGTTCGATGCTTCTCCACAGAATTCCGTTATATCTCTCCACCTGACCATTGCCAGTGGGGTTGTAAGGTGTGCTTCTGCTACAGGCAACACCGTTTCTGCATAAATAATCAGATAATTCGCGGGACATGAACGAGGTTCCCCTATCGGAATGTACAAACGAGGGTGTACCGAATAGTGCAAATATCTGACTGAGACACTTTATCACCATTTGGTCGACATATCGGAACAAGCGAAGCCAAATGGGAACCGCAAGAATTCGTCCACCATTACAAGCAAATAACGATTTCTAGAAGTTGATGGCATGGGTCCCTTAAAATCGATTGATATTCTTTCAAATGGTTGTGTAGCCTTAATCAGAGAAATGGCAGGAGGACGATGGAATGACGGTCGAATTTCAACACACACCGCAGTCCCCCACTACGCGCTTAACTTCATCGGTCGAGAATGGCAGGTTGCGTGAGCAGACAAAGTGTGTCAATCGTGTAATACCAGGATGACAAAGGGTATCATGAATTAAACATAACTGAAATATGGACGTTTTAATTGCCGCACAACGCACTCTAGACATTGCGGTCTGCTAAAATGTTATCATCTTCGCGACGATACGTAATGTGAAATTTGGACGGGGCCAATTCTAATCTTCATCGGATTAATTTTTCGTTCTTTATGCGACTTCGATTATTTGAGTAAACGAACGCCACGCTTTGTTGATCTGTTATAATTTCAAAATGACGACCTAATAAGTAGTGTCTCAAATGTTTAATACTCTCTACAATAGCTAGAGCCTCCTTCTCTATAGCGGCGTAATGCTTAGCTCCATCGTGTAAGGTTCTAGAGAAAAATGCAACTGGTCGGTTTTCATGTATCAACACTGCCGCGATACATGAATCCGATGCATCTGTCTCTACCGTAAACATTTTTTGTTCATCGATGTTAGCCATTGTTGCCTTCATAATTTATTGTCTGAGATAATTGAATGTCCGTAACGCGTTGTCACACAATGGAAATGAATCGGATATTATAAGCGGTCGAATTTTCTCAGAGAAACAACAAATCCACCTTAAATAGTGAGCAAACAACCCGAGTACCCGCTTCTTTTCAGTTGACGTAGACGGTGGTTCCATATCTTCGAGGACATTTATGCGATCATTGTCTGGTCATATCTCGCCGAAGGTAATGACATAACCTAGCAGGTTAATTTGTTGTTTCCGAATTTCGGATTTATCTGCATTGATGGTCATACCGTATTTGCGAATAACATTCTAGAAGTCGCGCAGATTACGATCATGATCTTCAGCTGAGTGGGCGCAGACTATCACGTCATCTAGATATGTGAATACATCCTTGAGGTTCTGTTTAGCAATGAAGCTGTCAATTGTTCTCTGAAAGACTGCTGGGGAATTGGTTAATCCGAATAGAACACGACAAAACTGGTTCAGTCGTCCTGCAGCTTCAAACGCGGTGTACATAAGTTTATCAGGGTGAATCGGAAATTGGTGATACGCTGATTGTAAATCGAACTTACTAAACATTGTATAACCAGCGACCTTCTGTACAATGGTATCTATTCGAGGCAATGGGTAGGCGTCCAGAGGTGTGAATTTGTTTATAGTCTAGGCATTATCCACGACCAGCCTAAGTTCCCTCGTGGACTCTGCACTACAAGAACTTGGGCCCTCCATGGTGATCGATTGGGCTCTATAATATTCTCTTTAAAAAAGGATTTATTTTAACGTGACAAATGCGTGCCAGCGCACGCTTACATGACCACAGCAAAAAAAAGACTGTGAATCAGGTGTCGAAAAGGTGTGAACGGAGGAGGTGCTTGAATGTGATAAAGGAGGGGGCGCGGCGGACGTCGAAAGGGAGTTGATTCAAGGCGAGTGAGGCGGCGACGAGGAAAGATCGGAGACCGAAGTTGTTGGAGTAATTAGGAACGTGGAGTAAGAAGGTATGACAGGAACGAAGCGATAGCGAGGTGGGGCGAGTATCGTCTAAGAAAGGAAGGTTGATGAACGATGGGGATCCGACAGCGATGAGACGAAAGGTAACGAGAAGAAGGCGGAGTTTGATGCGGATGTGAATGGTGGGCCAGGAGAGTTGGGCAAAATATGTGGATGTGTGGTCGAAGCGACGGAGACGAAAGAGCACTCGAACGGCGGTGTTTATTATTCGTTGTAGGGGTAGGATGATGGATTTTAGAGAATTGGCGAAAAGGCTAAGGCAGTAATCGATTTTAGGGAAAAGAAGCGATGAAAGAAGAGACATACAAGAACGGAAGTCGATGAGGGGCGGATACGGCGGATGTCACGGAGAATTAAGTTAGATGAGCGAACCTTGTCACGGACGAAGGGTTTAAGGGAAAGGTGATCATCGAAATGGAAGCCTAAGAAAGTGAGATTGTGGACTATGGGGATGATCGATGAGGCAAAATATACAGTGGGAGGAGATATGTTTGGTTTACGGGAGAGGATCCACATTATTTTGGACTTTTCGGGGTTTAGAACGAGATGGAGATTGGAGAGACGTTTGTAGATAGAAGTAAGACAGTTGGAGGCAGAAATGGCGATGTCGTGTATGCGATGTGCGGGTGCATAAGCATAGTTTAGAATGTCATCGGCGTATTGCATGACCTTAAAGGAGTAAGGTTTGATAAACGGAGATAGATCGCCAAGCAGAAGAGATAAAAGCAGGGGACCTAGGACTGAACCTTGTGGGACCCTGCAAAAAATAGGGATGGGAGGGGAGGATGATGAATTAGAACAGACGCGAAAAAAAACGGTCGGATAGATATGAGGCAAACCATGCTACGGAGGAGGAAGAAAAGCCGTAATCATAACGAAGGCGAGAAAGGAGGACGGAGTGGTCGACAATGTCGAATGCGGATGAAAGGTCGAGGGAGATGAGAACACTATATAGAGCCTTGTCACGAGAAATGAGTAAGTCGTTGTACATTTTTATGCATGCGATTTCTGTGGAGTAATTAGAGCGGAATGCCGATTGGAAAGGAGGGTACAGATTAGATGAAGAGAGATAAACGTTGATCTGTATAAAGATGAGGCGTTCTAAGAGCTTAGAAAGAGTAGGGAGTAGTGAAATAGGGCGATAGCTAGAAGGAAGGGAGGGGTCGAGCGATTGTTTCTTAAGGAGGGGACGAACGATTGCGGATTTTCAGTGTGAAGGGAAGATACGACTGCGGCTGGACGAGTTAAACAAGGTTGTGAGTAACCGGGATATCGATGAGCATATAGATTTTAATATGTGAGTAGGCAGGGGATTGGCAGGTGAGGTTTTGTTGGGCAAGGACATGAGGACAGATGATACTTCTGTAGGTGAGACAGGGAGAAGATGAAAGAGTTCCGGAATGATGAGATTAGACTGGGCAGAGTGGGATAGGATGGAGACCGGGGTGTGAGAGAGCAACGTGGATACTTTAGTCTGGAGAAATGACGAATAATCATTGGCATTGATGTTGCACGGCGAAGAGGAGCGAGCAAGGATTGAGTTAAAAATATGCCAGAGAGTCTTAGAGTTAAATGAAGTGATGATTTTATGCTACCAGAATGAGTTGCATTTGGTACGTAGTAGGTTGAGATGAGACCGGCGAAGAGCAAGATAGGAATCACGGAAAGACGGAGTGATCTAGCGGAAATCACGTCTGAGAAAGCGGTGATAGACTCGAAAGGCATGGAGGAGTTGACGCTTTGATAGTAGGCATTGGATGTCAAATCATGGGGCACGGTGCAAGCGACTCTTTAAGCATCCGATTAACTTCTGTTTTAATAAATCGAATATGCCCGGAAATTTATTATCTTGATCTGATGGCTACATGTTCACAATTGGTTACCAACGACGCAAACAACCGAGGTGGATCGACCTTCATCCGTGATAAGGCATTGAGATACAATGGACCGTTTGTACCCTTAAAGTTCATTGTAACATACTCGTAATTCGACATAAATGGATGACCATGTATGACGTCGTAACTAAGGTCAGGTAAACAGAGCAGGTGTATGTCATTTTTTTTGCCGTTTGGAAGTTGAACGTTAGCAGAGCAGCAGCAAACAACCGTTGATGTTTGGCCTTTCGTCGCCATAGACATCGTTTCTCTACATGGTGTGATATTCAGCTTGAGCCGATTTACGAGCTTGAAGTCGATAAAGTTCTCGGAGCTGCCAGAGTCGTAAAGTGCAACCACATGACTACCGTTTACTTTGATGGTTTGTTCGGCTATATGAAGACCATGTTTACCCATAAATTTGAGCAGCACTGTTGTCAAACGCGAATCTTTATGATGAGTGTCGATCATGTTGATACGAGATTTCTGTTTCGGTTTCGAGCGACATACTTTAGAAAAATGTCCAACTTTATCGCACCCAATACATGTGCTATTGCCCGCAAGACATGTCGATCTAACGTGCCACCCTCGCCCGCGCAAGAAACAAACCTTGGTTGTTGCAGCGAGAACGGCAGGATCATTTGTTGAGTTATTCTGTTCTCGACCTTCATCATCCGAATAGACAGCGTTAATCTGAACATCTACCAATGACTGACATTGAGAATAGTTAGCGGAATGAAGTTGAGCCATTTCCAGAGCTCTCGCTTTTAAATATGCGTTATCAAGATTGAAATCACTGCATTCTAGAAGTCGTTGTTGTATGAAAGACGATTGAATACCTGCCACGAATGCATCGCGCATCATTAGACTCTTATGTTCAAGTGCTGAGACTGCTTTAAAGATGCATTCCTTACTCAGGGTTTCCATCGAATCAATGAATTGGTCGATTGATTGCATATTTGTCTGTCTACATGTGCTTAATTTATGTCGCGCGAAGACCTCGTTTCGGGGCTTTACGTATAGCTGTTCCAATCGATTCATTGCTGCGTCGAACGACTCACATTCGGATATATATCGATAGACAATCGGACTGACATGATTAACCAACACCTCAAATCGATCGTTTGCTTGAAGCTCTGTCATCGATGTCAAATATTTCAAAAAGCGACGTTTCCAGTGCGCCCAGAGCAACGGACCGTCCACATCGTTGGGCTGTATTGCCAGAGCTTCCGGTTGAAAATCTTGTTCATTAACAATTGTTTAATAAATTGTACTAACGGAAGCTTTATTAAACAATCTACAAAACATAATAATAAGTTAGGGTTCTTAACATATGTCAGTTATCTATAAGAATCTCCATCAGAACTTATGCTGATGAGAAGAATACAAGGTGTGGTTGATAACTGCAAACCTAAAACTTCAGCAACGGTGAAACGAAGTCAAAAATGTCAGTCTACAACAGGGCAACAGCGTTTCGAGAGTATCCATTCATTACTAGAGTACGAGCACCAGGCGTAATTTAAAAAAGTTGTGTTTACCGGATGTTGTTTTGTGTATTTATCAACGTATTTTCTTATCTGGTGCATGATTAGTTTTTTCTAAATTACTTTAAACGAATTATATAATTTAATTTTAATTACATGTTTTATCTGTTTTTATACATTTTAAACAAAAAATGTAAAAACAACTTGTCGTAGATTAAACTGTTCAGGTTTTTATTCAATAATATCTGAAACACAAAACATAATGTAACAATCAAATACATTTAATGTCATAACAGTCTTCCCGTCAGCATTTTTTATCGTTAAGATATGAGGGTCTTTGTCTTCTTCGTTGTTTTCGCTTAAGAGCCTTGACATCCGTGCTAGACATACGCGTTCATCTGCGACTGGAATGTTCGTTGGGAATACGTTGCTTCCATCCAGTAACTTATTATCTTCCAATTCCGTTCTTTGTTTGATCGAATTGTATTCGGGCTATTCTTCGTGTGAGACATGATTGTCTAATTTCGCGACTCGTGACGTTTCATAGTCTCGATAACTAGATGGTGAGTTGGGCGCATACTCAGACTCTTAACTTATAACTGTATCATCGCATGTTACTGTGCCAGTTTGTGGTATTCTCGCTAACTTACGAACGGATAATGCCGACTCTTTTCCATATTCGTCTTGTACAACAATGTAGTGTCCGTTGGATTGCAATAGTTCCACGTGACGAAAACAATTTCCAGATTTTAATGCTCGATCATCCTTAAGTAAGAAGGCCCGTTCGTTTTTGATCCACTGTGGTAAAATAAGTGAATTTTTAGAATTTCTTGAGTAGCGAAGCAAACGATTGTGAGGCGTCTCTTCCGTGCTAGTACGTAATAAATATCGCAGAGACGCTAATATTGTAGGTAAAACCATTTCCTATTGTTTACAGAATAAGATTTTCGACTTTGTCCCTAACTAGACTGCCTTCCAAATTATTCCGATAAACCGTTCTGCCTGCCCATTTCCTCTCGGGTTGTACGGCGTGTTTCTACTGCATGCGACACCTTGAGATGAAAGAAAATCTCCAAATTCTCGAGATTGAAAACGTGTTCCCTGGTCCGAATGTATTCTAGACGGAAATCTATAAATGCTGAAGATTTGGCGCAAGGCATATATTACTGATAATGAAAAACAGTCTATACGCGGAACGGCGAAAGGAAACCAAGAATATTCATCAATGACACATAGCAAATATCGGTTTTTCGTGACAGAATCAAGAGGACCCTTGAAATCAATATTTAGCCTCTCGAATGGTTGAGTAGCATTAATAACGTGGACAATAATTGGTTTACAGAATCGAGGCTTAATTTCGGCATAAACACGACATCGATTTGCGACCTTCATGACATCAGATTTATCGTAAGGAATACTATATAGTCTTATAAAGTGTAGCATTCGTGTGATACCTGGATGGCATGGTGAAACGTGGATGTGGTTGAGTTCCTAGCGATATCCTTGAACAGAACATGCAAATACAATTCGTAACATCACGTCCACGTCTTTATTGTCTTTTCCAGTACGGTACTCTATTTTGTATTGATAAGATGCCAAATCTACGCCCCATCTGGCTGCTTTGTCGTTTTTTATTCTACTAGAGTGAATACTGTCGAACATTAAACTTACAGCCCTCTAGTATGTTATTAATTTGAAAGATCTACCGAGAAGGTAATGTTTCCTGTATTGGATGGCATTGACAATTGCTTGAGTTTCCTTTTCCACACTAGATTGATGCAGCGGTTTTTGGGAATGTCTAAAAAGAAAGCTATCGGCCTGGTCGATTGGCTCAGGACAGCTTCTATGGAGTTATACGAGGCGTCTGTTTCGACTGCAGAAGAAGGTTAGGGTCACACGTGGCTAATGTAGCTTGTGAAATTTCATGTTTAAGAGCTTGGATTTCAGCAATTACTTTATTTGGAGGCGAAAATGACTCACAATCGAGTAGCAATCGCATATTTTATGAAAACGACGGTATCCATTTGGAATAACGCACCAGAAGACCTAAAAATCGTTGCATGGTTTTCTTATCTCATAGTAACGGATAATCAAGTAGAGGTTTCACACAATCAGGATCTGGTTTGATGGAGCCGTTTGATAATCGATAACCCAAAAAAATTTAACTCATTTTGTCTGTATCTTGTTTTTTCTTCTGCTAATGTTAGATTCACTTGATCAGCCATCGTGTTCCACGTTGTTTCGCCCCCAAATGATTATGTCGTCCAAGTAAAAACACCGACTAAATTACTTTCAGTGGTTATTTGGTTCATTATTCGCTGGAATACGGACACCGCATTTGTCAATCCAAAAGGGATTTGTCGATACTGGTAAAAATTTCCATCACCTTCGAATGCAGTAAAAGACCGATGTGCTTGAACAGAGGAATTTTGTAATATGCCTGGGATAAGTCGACAGTTGTAAAAACGGAGTACGTCGCTATTTGCGATATCATGTGTTCTATGCGTGGGAGTGGATATGCGTCGAATAAAGCATATCTATTTATAGTACCCGAGTAGTTTACAACCATTCGCGGTTTCTTTCCTTGATTATGTACGACTAACTATTAAGCTCTTCAAGGTGATCGAATCTTCTCAATAATGTTTGTTTCAGCAGTTTGTAAATGTCTTCTTGACATTTACAAGAAGACAAAATTTACAAGACAAAATTCCTATTATAAAACACAGAACGAAATTTCGTTTTGTTTGCAGTTTTTAATTCTGAAACATCAATTTTATATTTTAAAAATTCTCTCCTCGGTAATATTAAAAATAATAAATTAAAATGCAAAATATTCAATGATTTTTCTAGTTAATTATTGTGTTTATATTAATTTATAAATAAACCAATCAATAAATTTAATAAATAATTTTATAATTTATTTAATAAATTTATAAATAATTTACATTATTTATTAATGCAATATACCAAAGCAGTTTATAGGACATGTCTATATTTTGTTATATTCAATCAATCAAAAAGTTTTTATTTGAAGCATTTATTTTGAGAATATTTAAACTTCATATTATATGAAGTATAAATTGTAATAAAATTAAAAAAGTAATAAATTAAAAATAATAAATTAATTATTAATTATTAATTATTAATTTATTATTAAAAATAATAAATTAAAATGCAAAATATTCAATGATTTTTCTAGTTAATTATTGTGTTTATATTAATTTATAAATAAACTTTTATCAATAAATTTAATAATTAAAAAAGTAATATTTTTATATGAAACTATTTAAAATTGCTTATTTAATTTTAAACCAGTAGAAAATTAATTATATAATTATATTATATAAAATATAATTATATATAATTATATTTTATATTGTCCTCAAATTTCCAATTGACAATTATATTGCCTATGCTATAAGTAAGAATGTTTCAAACTAACATTCTAGGTTTACTTGAAACATAATGTTTAGGTGAAAGCTTCAAATTCTGTGGTCAATTGTAGCAATTCTAAATTATTGAGCAACTGCAGTGAAATCGATATTCGAGTAGCTGATGATTGGCTATCCACTTTAGAGAATAAAATGAAAGAGGAAATGTCAGCGTCATTAAGAAAAAAAGTAATTTATCTATTACATGAAGGAGGTAAATGAATTAGTTCATATCAATAATTTGACAATGGATTTAGAAATACAATTTGGTGTGCTTAAAAATAAAATGAAATATGCACATTTCAAAGCAAATGTATCCAAACATAAGATGTCTAAAGATACAGTAAAAATATTTACAGCAAGTAACTTAAAACAAGGTAAAATAATTTTTTGACTTTAAATTTTATAATTTACTTCATTAAATAAGTGAACTCAGTTAGCTGATTTGATTTTAACTACATTTGTTTGTTTTACAGTTATTGCAGTTATTTTGATTAGAATAACAGACAGAAGTCATATTTTTACAAATATGAAGTTATATTATCAAACTGGGTATCAAACAGTTCGAATATAAACTTTTGGATTTTAATCATTTTTAAATGATTGCGGTTCGCAAAAAATATTTCCGATATATACAAGCATTCCTTCTTTATATTTAACAATTATGTGATCAGGAGATCATATAATAGGCCTTGGTGATCCAGTACAATAGAATTGTATTTTAATGTATCCTTTAAAAAAATAAGAAATAATAATTAAAATAATTAAATTAAATTACTTTAATAATAAGACTTGCTGATCAAATGATAATTATTAAAACTTGCTGATTAGAACTTGTTGATTAAATGATCAACAAGATTAATAATTGTTGATTCACATTACAAATTATATTATTGGTATAATTAAATGCGGGCATGACTGATGTGATCAGGAGATCAAAGAATCGGCATTTCATTTCATGGAATCTTTAATTTATTTTATCAATTTTGTTAGACCACACAAGGTGATTTCGCATCTGAAACCAACTTTCATTCATTACTTAAACTCCATAAGCCTTTAGTCACTACATGTAAAAATGTTGGGTAGAGGAATAGTAATTGAAATCTCATAGTTCCTTCATATAACCACTAATCTTGATTTTGATGAATCGTTTATTAATTATAATTGACAAAATTGAATTTCAAAATTTTTTTAACATTTTATAAAAGCTTCTGAAATATAGTTTAAAATATTTATTTTTGAATTTATAGTACAAATTCACTTAACTGATCTGGTTTGTATATTTTTAACTTACAATCGTAAATATGCAATAAGTTAATTATCTAATTAATTAAAATTCGAAAGATAGTAATTATTGTGAAGTAGCAATTAGTTATCGATATTTTGCTCTATCATAATGATGTCATCTTACGTTTTAAACTCAAATTGCATTCATAAGAAAGTTTATAAATTTTGATTTTATTTGGTAATTCAAACAAGTTTATTTGTATTATGAAATTGAGTCCAAATTATTACGCCAAATTTAGTGCACCAAGATTAACGTGCTTTAATAGCTCCATAAGCTTTACGACGTCTTGGAATTCAAGAACACCATTTTTATTACTGTCTGCCATATTAAATAGTCTTTTAGCCAAGGGTTTTGACAATGGACCTAGTCCTTTCTCTTTCAGGAGAAGTATGAAGTCCTCAACTGTTATCTTTCCATCTTGATTCATATCTAAAGCCTTCATTTGTTTGTATATATTCTTCATGTTCGTAAATGTTGACTTAGTATTACCATAAGACGGTGCATCACCTTGGATGCTTCCACTATCACTGCCAGACCCGAAATATTTTTGAGGATATTTTAAATATTCTGATATAGACGAATCTGAACCAAATGGATTATAGCTTTGATAAGCTTGCGAATTTCCTGAATTAATCCAGTCTGTTATTAAATTCATTTCTAGAAATATATCAAAAAACGTAGTGAGTTTAAAAATTACAATTTCCAATATTAAAATCAAAGCTTGTTCATAATAAATTTAAACATAATTAAATTTTAGCAAAAAATTGCATATACGAGTCAATTTATAGTCGATTATTTCCACAAAGTTTGTTGACTCCTGTGGTTTTACTATTTACCAACAACATTTCATGGTGGCCCTCACTCCTGTTATCAATACAATCTATGTCAGTCCATGTAGTTAGCTACTTCAGGCTCTTCTGTCGTCAGATGATAATTCAAATACAGTTAATATTAACTACTATATGCTTAGTATTCACAAGGGTTGGGATCAACTGTGGCTAACTTACACTACTATGCTGGATATGAAAGTATATAAAGTGTGTCTTAGCTATCCATAAACAAGAGCGAACCTTATTGTAGTGATACAGTAAATATTTTACAGTTTTGTAGTTTACATTAATAAAATCTTGATAAAATATATGCTTATGTAATAGTTAAGAGTAGTTCATCCGTAATGAATTTCATAAATAGTTCATTTAAAAATATCTACATTATCAATAATTATAAATTAGTCTAAAATTGGTAATTGCTATAGAAAATGACTTACAATGATATTATCTAGTATGTGATCGCACAACACTTTCTTGAAACTCGCTTTTAGCAAACTCAAATGACATTTTTATACTATTTGAAAATGTGATAAATTTCACTGATAAATCGGTTAAATTAGAAATTTTGCTAGACCTAGCAGACTTAGAAACAAAACATGTTTTTATTGAATGTACCCACGCTCTGTCACGATTTCAAATAATAGAGCCGTGCGATCATTTACATTTTACTACGTAAAGTAAAAAATTCTTATCATTACGAAAACTATTATTCACAGTTTACTACAAAATATTCGAAAACGAGAATTAGAATCGTTATACTCTGCTTTGCGATTCTAATTGTAAAATTAATGTAGTAAAATAGTTTACTGAGCTTGTCACGGATAAGCTTAGTAAACAAATCAAATATAGACGCCGGATACGTCTTGATAAAAACTTATATCAGTTTCTAGTACCCGAGATTATGCTAGCCAATCTTTAATTAGTCGTAGAAATAGAATTTGAAATTTTGAAAATTTTCACTGAGAATGACAAAAGATTTTTATGATATTTTGAAACAGCAATATTACATCATACAAACATAATACAAAGCGGAAATTAAATTTAAAAGTTTTTAAGAGATCCACTAATTTGCTAAATTCTAAATGAATTTACATTAAATTACAATTATTAATCATACATTAGATAAGCGTTAGAAATTAAATCAAACAAAATCATAACATTAAAACGAAGACGCGGAAACTCGGAAATGCCACAAAGGTTAGCGTCACGTTTATTGTACACGCTCAAGTCTGTATTATATTTGTAAGACATCCTCTTCAATTTATTAGTTAGAGAATTGCTGATGTGTGGCTCTATTATATTTTGTAGTGTTTTTGATTTATCAGATATTGTTCTTCGCAATAAGAACTCTATTACTAGTCTACGATGCAAATATTTTTCTTATAAAAACAGAATTATTTTTACGTGGCAGATGAGTGCCGGCGCACGCTTACATAACACAAAAAAAACGAAAATCTAAATTATGTGTCGAGAAGGTGGGTACGGAGGAGGTGTTTGAATGTAATAAAGGAGGGAGCGCGGCGGACGTCGAGAGGGAGCTGATTCCAGGCGAGTAAATCGGCGACGAGGAAGAATCGGAGACCGTAGTTGTTGCGGTAATTGGGAACGTATAGTAAGAGGGTATGACGGGAACGCAGTGATAGAGAGAGGTGGGGCGAATGTCGTCTAAGAAAAATAAGTTGATGAATAATTGATGGCTGACAGCGATTAGATGAAAAGTTACGAGAAGAAGGCGGAGTTGTATGCGTATGTGGATAGTGTGCCAGGAGAGTTGGGCAATATATGTGGATGTGTGGTCAAAGCGACGGAGACGTAGGAGCACTCGAAAAGCGAAGTTGATGATGCGTTGTGGGGGTAGGATGATTGATTTTGGAGAAGTGGAGAAAATATTGACGCAGTAATCGATATTAGGGAAGAGATGCGATGAAAAAAGACATACAAGAATGGAAGTCGATAAACGCGCGGATACGACGGATGTCACAGAGAATTAAGTTAGATAAGCGGGCGTCTTCTAGGAAGTCTTCTTTAGACTTACTGTTGTCGCAGGCGATTGTTGTCAAGACGCTGCAGTCGTGTGTCGAGCGCTGTACTTGCAGTTGAGCATACTTAGTGTCGGTCATGGCTGTTTTTAATGTCTTATATGTAACGTTACATTCTTTAACATCCAATGTAAAAGGATGTATAATAAAGAATTATAATAAAGAATATCATAATAAAGAATTATAATAAAGAATTAAAATCAATATGTAACGATAATATTAGAAACATAATGGAAACAGAATGCAATTGTAAAAGTCTTAGTTTTGATTAAATAAATGAACATATATGTACCCATAATCTAGAATTAATTGAAAATTGTGAACTAAGAAAGCTGCTATAAAGAGGGTATAAATATAGATTAAATAATAACAACGACAAAAATAAAATTTACAATTCGTTATATAATAACTTAAATGCTTACTTTAGTAAGCTGATTAATAGTGAAAGCTCGAATATATCTAAGATAAACATTTGGAAAGATTATATATTTGATAAAATTAAAAATAAAATGAAAATAGAAAACAATTATAAAATGAAAGATAAAATTAATAAAGATATGTATACAGAACTTACAAAATTAAAGGATAACTATATAATAACAACTATTGATAAAGCTAGTAATAACTTTGTCTTCATATGCAAAAAGCTTTTTTATGATATACTAATAAAAGAGGTTAATTTTAATAATTTAAATGTAAATCCAACATATGAACGTAGTGAGTTGAGTTTTGAAACAATTTAAAAAAACGATTTATTTTAACGTGACAAATGCGTGCCAGCGCACGCTTACATGACCACAGCAAAAAAAGACTGTGAATCAGGTGTCGAAAAGGTGTGAACGGAGGAGGTGTTGGAATATGATAAAAGAGGGGGCGCGGCGGACGTCGAGAGGAAGTTGATTCCAGGCGAGTGAGGCGACGACGAGGAAGGATCGGATACCGTAGTTGTTGGAGTAATTAGGAACGTGGAGTAAGAGGGTATGACATGAACGAAGCGATAGCGAGTTGGGGCGAGTATCGTCTAAGAAAGGAAGGTTGATGAACGATGGGGAGCCGACAGCGATGAGACGAAAGGTAACGAGAAGAAGGCGGAGTTTGATGCGGATGTGGATGGTGGGCCAGGAGAGTTTGGCAAAATATGTGGATGTGTGGTCGAAGCGACGGAGACGAAAGAGCACTCGAACGGCGGTGTTGATTATTCGTTGTAGGGGTAAGGATGATGGATTTTGGAGAATTGGCGAAAAGGCTAAGGCAGTAATCGATTTTAGGGAAAAGAAGCGATGAAAGAAGAGACATACAAGAACGGAAGTCGATAAGGGGGCGGATACGGCGGATGTCACGAAGAATTAAGTTAGACGAGCGGACCTTGTCACGGACGAAGGGTTTAAGGGAAAGGTGATCATCGAAATGGAAGCCTAAGAAAGTGAGATTGTGGACTATAGGGATGATCGATGAGGCAAAAGATACAATGGGAGGAGATATGCTTGGTTTACGGGGAAGGATCCACATTATTTTGGACTTTTCGGCGTTTAGAACGAGATGGAGATTGGAGAGACGTTTGTAGATAGAAGAAAGACAGTTGAAGGCAGAAATGCCGATATCGTGTATGCGATGTGCGGGTGCATGAGCATAGATTAGAATGTCATCGGCGTATTGCATGACGTTAAAGGAGTAAGGTTTGATAAACGGAGATAGATCGCCAAGCAGAAGAGAGAAAAGCAGGGGACCTAGGACTGAACCTTGTGGGACCCCGCAAAAAATAGGGATGGGAGGGGAGGATGATGAATTAGAACAGACGCGAAAAAAACGGTAGGATAGATATTAGGCGAACCATGCTACGGAGGAGAAAGAAAAGCCGTAATCATAACGAAGGCGAGAAAGGAGGACGGAGTGGTCGACAATGTCGAATGCGGAGGAGAGGTCGAGGGAGATGAGAACACTATATAGAGCCTTGTCTCGAGAAATGGGTAAGTCGTTGTAAACTTTTATGCATGCGATTTCTGTCGAGTGATTAGAGCAGAAAGCGGATTGGAAAGGAGGGTACAGATTGGATGAGGAGAGATAAGCGTTGATTTGTATTAAGATGAGGCGTTCTAAGAGCTTTGAAAATGTAGGGACTATTGAAATGGGGCGGTAGCTAGAAAGAAGGGAGGGGTCGAGCGATTGTTTCTTAAGGAGGGGACGAACGATTGCGGATTTCCAGTGTGAAGGGAAGATACGAATGCGGATGGACGAGTTAAACAAGATTGTGAGAAATGAAAATATCGATGAGCATTTAGATTTTAATATGTGAGTAGGCAGGGGATCGGCAGGTGAGGTTTTGTTGGGCAAGGACATGAGGACAGATGATACTTCTGTAGGTGAGACAGGGAGAAGATGAAAGAGTTCCGGAAGGATGAGATTAGACTGGGCAGAGTGGGATAGGATGGAGACCGGGGTGTGAGAGAGCAACGTGGATACTTTAGTCTGGAGAAATGACGAATAATCATTGGCATTGATGTTGCACGGCGAAGAAGAGCGAGCAAGGATTGAGTTAAAAGTATGCCAGAGAGTCTTAGAGTTGAATGAAGTGATGATTTTATGCTGCCAGAAGGAGTTGCATTTGGTACGTAGTAGGTTGAGATGAGACCGGCGAAGAGCAAGATAGGAATCACGGAAATTATTACAAGTCACTGTTCTATAATGGATAAAAAGGTATAAAGGTTGAATTAGATAATAAAACTATACCTATATTATATTGGAATCCAAAATTACATAAAAATCCAATAAAACCCAGGTTCATATGTAGTGCGTTTAAATGTACATTAAAACCACTTTCTGTCTATATGAATAAAATACTTAAAGTAATTAAAGCACATTTTAAAAAATATTGCAAGGTAATCGAAATTAATACTGGTATAAAACACTATTTCAGTATTAATTCTACAAAAGAATTTTTAGAACAGACAAAAGGAATAAATTTTCAAAATATTAATACATACGATTTTAGTACGCTTTATACAAATCTAGATTTAGTAGATATTAAAGAAGCGTTAGTAAAATTAATTAATCTTATATTCGGAAAAATATATACATATATTATAATAACTATAACGCTTATCCAACAAAAATCAAACCATCAAGTAAATATTTTGATAAATCAAAATTATTTAAAAGTAGGGACATCTATATTTAGACAAGTAATTGGTGTTCCAATGGGTGGTAATAGTAGCCGAATTATAGCTGACTTGTTTTTAAGCTTTATAGTATATGAATTTGTTCATAACTGTGTAAAAACTAAATCTAAACAATATAAATATATGAAATATATGTTTCGATACATTGATGATATGTGTATTTAATTCTAATAATTTTTATTCAATTAGTGAGCACATTTATCCAGAAAGCCTTATTCTTAACAAAACCAATATTAATGATAAAGAAGGTGTATATCTAGACATGAAAATTAAATTAACATTAACTAAAACTACTATTAATTTATATCGTAAAGATGATATTTAAATTAACAAAAAAAATAAATTTCAATTTTCTATTTTAAAATCAAAAAAGATTAGTGATAAAGTCAGAGTCATCTGGACGATCAAGACGAATGTTAAAGTCACCGAGAACAAAAGAAGGAGTATAAGAACATGAACAGTGAGAAAGAAGATCTTCAAGGTCGTTAAAGAACAAACGTGAGGCGGCGGCTGATCCTGGACGGTATATAATCACAAGTTTCATAGGAAAGGAGTTGATACTCTGCATATTAGTAATTTGATTGAAGTGTAATGGATGTTAGCGTTAATTTTACGAAAGGACGTTAGGTGACGAGCAATAACAACATTACCGCTATGGTCAAAAGCAGTAGTTGTGGGAGAGATTATTGGACGAACTGATTTAAATAGAGAATAACTAAAGTGACATAGACGATGAATAGCAAAATCATTAGAGTCAGAATGCGAAGATTTAGTAATGCAGAGAATATCGATAGATAATTGATTGAAGATATCAAGCAGCAGATCAGCTTTATGAAGAATGGAGCGAGTGATTAAAAGACTAAGATGAAAAGTATGCTTAAGAGCGAGATCGATTAGCAAATAGACAGGTGGAGAGGCGGGACGCCATCGGATTCTTGGCCTCGTGCGTACGACGTAAAAATTTTCGTTGATTTGACGGATTAATAAGGATGACTCGCCTTTTGTTTCACGTTGATGTTTATCCATGCGAGCAAAATTGAGTTGGACAATATCAGAAGGGAAGTGGTCAGGATAGATACGACAAGTAGATGAAGTGGTAAGAAGTTTAAAACGTTGTGAGAGTACCAAGAAAGCATGTAAACTATGTGGAAAACGATTTTTAGGAGTGAAGGTCTGAGATCAAATCAGCTAACTGAGTCTACGTATTTAATATAATTATAAACTAAACAAAACATAATAATGCTAAATCAAAATTTAATAATTAAATAATAAAATTAATAATTGTTTTTAGATTTTCTATAATTTAAATCAAGTTAAAATAAAAAATTGAAATTTAAAATAAACGTCATTTTTATGAATTGACTAATAAATAACAAACGTTGTATCAGAATAAGAATTAGAGGTCATCAGGAGGAACTGCTATGCTATCAGGTTTCGGCCCCTAACTCCTCTACCCAACATAGCAGCGGGGCCAAATACATGCTAAATGATGTATTTCCTCTGATAAAACTATCTAGTATCTTATTCTAATACAAAGTATATTATTTATTATCCATAAAAATTTGCCACTTAAGAGTTTAAATTTATTCTTTATATTATTGTGTTGATTTATATATTTTACTATTTTCTGCTTGATGTTATTTTTATAGTAACCTAGTTTAAAATATGTATCTATTAAATTATTTAAATGATTTTGAAGAAAGCCAATATCATTACATATTGTTGCAATTCTTAAAATTTCATTATTTAATGTATTATATTTTATATTATATGGTATGCATGAATGCTCATGCAAATAATATGTATTCTTGTAAATTTAAATATGTCATCTTTACGATATAAATTAATAGTAGTTTTAGTTAATGTTAATTTAATGTTCATATCTAGATATACACCTTTTTATCATTAATATTGGTTTTGTTAAGAATAAGGCTTTCTGGATAAATGTGCTCACTAATTGAATAAAAATTATTAGAATTAAATACACATATATCATCAATGTATCGAAACATATATTTCATATATTTATATTGTTTAGATTTAGTTTTTTACACAGTTATGAACAAATTCATATTCTATAAAGCTTAAAAACAAGTCAGCTATAATTCGGCTACTATTACCACCCATTGGAAAACCAATTACTTGTCTAAATATAGATGTCCCTACTTTTTAATAATTTTGATTTATCAAAATATTTAAGGATTCTATTAATTCAATTTTATCCATATATTTATATTTATTTGATGGTTTAATTTTTGTTAGATAGGCGTTATAATTATTATAACATATATATGTATATCTTTTTCCGAATATAAGATTAATTAATTTTACTAACGCTTCTTTAATATCTACTAAATCTAGATTTGTATAAAGCGTACTAAAATCGTATGTATTAATATTTTGAAAATTTATTCCTTTTGTATGTTCTAAAAATTCTGTTGTAGAATTAATACTGAAATAGTGTTTTATACCAGTATTATTATTAATGTTTCAACAGCACATAAAAGCATGGCTTAATTGGCTGGTTCACTGCATAAAAAAAGAAAATATAATAAAAGTATCACAAATACGGAAAAGCAGCTTTCCCCATGGCATCCTCCATCCGTAATTTCTTTTTGAATTCGTTGATATTGCTACTGCACACTGTTGACTCTCCAAGCCTATTCCACAGAGATACAACTCGCCGATCAAATTGGACAGCTCGTGATTTTCTTATCCTTTCACGTCGCAGGGTTAAACCATGGCCTCGGAGGATATTGGATGAGCGCAAATGAAGACAATCTCGAAGTGGATGATCCAAATCATTAAGAATTTGCCAGACCATACTCATATCGATGTACCGGCGGGTCCACGTGACAGTCTCAAGTCTAAGTGCTTTTAATCGATCAGGGTACGACAAAAATTTCAGTTGCGGTGCTAGCTTGGTAGCTCTATGAAGTACCCTCTCTGAACTAATATGTTCTTTTGAATTTTGGGGATACACACACGGCGCAGCATATAGAAGACGACTGAACACATGAGCAATGATTAGCGGACGTAGGGCAAATTGATTGAGTGCAATGAAAGTGCGTCGAAGTTGACCGGTTATCCCCAACGCATTTGAACAAGCATGTTCAGTATGTGTGACGGTACTCAAATCAGTTTATCCACACTCCCAAGTCCTTATATTTGTTCACTCGTTCTATATCACTGCTTTGAAAGCTATAATTAACTAAAGATTGAGCATTTCCGCCACGAACACGTAAATGTTTGCATTTTGATATATTTACAATCAACCTATTGAGCAGAGCCCAATTTTCGACTTCATCGATATCCCGTTGCAGTTTGACTATATCATTGGGTGAACGAATTGCCCGCCAGATTTTCAAATCGTCTGCATATAAAAGCATCCGAGAATCAATAAATTCCGGGATATCGTTGATGTAGACACTAAATAACAATGGACCCAATACTGAACCTTGAGGCACCCCTATATTACATGGCCGCGAAGAAGAGTAAAAATTATCCACATGCACACAATAACTACGATTGCTTAAAAACGATTCAATCCATCTAACAAGCAAAAATGGAATGCCACTTTTCTCTAGTTTATTTAGGAGGAGTCTATGGTCTACTCTGTCAAATGCCTTAGAGAAATCGAAGAATATGATGTCAGTAGCAATTGATACGGCTTTATTAGCTGACCAATCAAGATGGGCAGCGAGTAGATTAGTAACTGTCGAATAACCCTTACGGAAACCATGTTGCTCAGAAGCTATTACATTATTCTCACTATAAAACTTGACCATATAACCATGTATAATTCGCTCTAACATTCTACAACATAAGCAAGTAATACTTACTGGTCTATAATTGTCTACTGAAGATCTATCACCCTTTTTGAAGATGGGGTGAATGATCGATTGTTTCCACTCTTTTGGCAGATTCGTATCAATAATAGATTGTCGAAATATGTTACAAAGTGGTGTATATATTGAGTCTGCTATTCGACGAAGATATATCGAAGGTAACAAATCAGCACCTTTGGAGTTTGTCTCTTTAAGACGATGCAGTTCAGCTAAAACTTTCTCAGGAGTTATCAAATTAGCTATGTCTAAACTAGGATATGAAACACTAGCACCTCTTATCGTCTCACTGTTCTGGATAGGTTCAGAATACTCGTTTGTAGTCTCTTTGTACAAGTAAAAATGCCTTGAGAACATCTCAGCAAGGTCGTCTTCAATAACGCTATCAAAATATTGGCCAATTGTTTTATTGGCGTTCCTACTACTATTCGCATATAAAAAGAGAGCTTTGGGATCATGTCTACAACTATGAGCTAGACCATTTTCAAATAAATAGCGCTTATGTCGCTTTAAAGAATTGAAGAAATTTCTAGCCTGCTTATAAACACCATATTCACAAAACCCACCCTTAAAGCATTTGAAACTGAAGTCACGAGCCTTAATCGCAGTAGCCAGCTCAGTATCAAACCAACGAGCGCTTTTCCGACTAGTCTTAAACTTCAAAGGTGAGAATTTTACCATTAGAGAATAAAGCGTCACGCGAAAATGATCCCAGGCCTCGTCAACTCTGACAACAGCCGGATCAGGCCAACTTACTCTATGCAGCTTTGATGTAATAACATCATAGTTCGCCCGAAAAACATTAATCTGACGTTTGTACCGAGCATGATGAAACACCCTCATTTGTATATTTAGCAAAACTTTAACAACACAGTGATCAGACAAACCAACAGAAGAATCATATTGGATTACTGATTAATTGACTGTTTGTCGATAGGCAAAGATCAAGAAGGGAAGAACTACAACTTGAAAAGCGAGTATGTACATCAACAAATTGAGCAAGGCCACAATAAGCAAAACACTCCATAAGGTCACAAGATTCACTATCACAAGTAGGAAGAACCGTATTCGAAGTCCATTCAACATCTGGCATATTCAGATCCCCAATTATCACAGTATCACAATCTCCTCGCGTATACAACTCTATATCTTCAATGAGTTTCTTAGATATTGCCTTAGGAGCACGATACACAAGACCCAGTATGATGGGTGAGCTGTTATCAAACTTCACCTGACACCACAAACTCTCAACTCTATCAATAGACGACTTACTCAAAACGCGCACCTTAACTGCGTCTCTAATAAAGAGAGCTACGCCACCACCCCTACCCCCTATCCGATCACTACGGAACAAAGAATAGCCTGGGATGGATACCTCAGCATCGGATACATCACAATTAAGCCAAGATTCTGTAATACCAACTATAATTGGATTAACAGACTCGATCCTAAACTTTAGCTCATCGACTTTCTGTAACAAGCTCCGAACATTACAATAAAATATACTATGACTTTTATTCACACCAGTGCGAGTAATAATATCATCTCTAGCAATCTGACCCACTTCAGATCCCAAATCAGCTAGGCACTTATATGCTGTAAGACCTTGCCAAAACCCTCCACATTCATGAGAGGTGATACATCTAATGGGGACCAACTGATTCGAATGCGTCGCCTCACTACTTGAAAATTTTGCACACATAGATTTCTCTCACCAAGTGCAACACGAGATGCAAGTTCTTTCTTAGCTTGAGACAATTTCTCCCTTTGAAGAGCGTCAAGATCTTTTAAGAGACTAACGTGGGATCCTTTTAAACGATATGAATTCCGAAGAATTAACTCAGCATGTGACTGCTCTCTAAATACGGCCTTGAGTAAACGCGGCCTATTACTAAGTGTATCACGCTTACCCAGTCGAAATAATGCAACGAGTTTAACACGTTTGACAATATCCACATTGCAAGAACCAAGTACCTGCGTCAATATAAATCTCACACTCTGGACGTCCTCGTTAAGACGTACTTGTGCGTTCTCAAATAAAGATTCTCTTACATTGGCCAGAATAACAGATCTACATCGATCAGCGGTGTGTTTCCTATTATTACCAATTTGCAATTCGAGACTGTCACGTGACACTGCGGATAGTGTATGTTGACTTATCGTTGACGCTTGTTCCTTCTTTTTGACAGTCCCATTATCAGACATATTACCATGATTCAAAACCTGACAATATGTATTTTCATCATTAGTAACATCAGGTAAATGCACTGGAACATCCATGGCAACAGTCTCACCCTCTACAGTTAAATCTATATTCATTGGATTATTTGCAAGACTTGAAGAGGGATATATAGAGTTAGAATAGCTTCCATCACTATGACTGGAATTTTCAACATTCTTAGTAGATTTGGAAATAAGAACTTCCTTACTTTGACCGGCACTTATGCTTTTTGGAATTGATGGAGCTGATATGGGTCCAAGATTTCGATTACCTTGCAATATTTTTCAAAGTGTGCTTTAATTATTTTAAGTATTTTATTCATATAGACAGAAAGTGGTTTTAATGTACATTTAAACGCACTACATATGAACCTAGGTTTTATTGGATTTTTATGTAATTTTGGATTCCAATATAATATAGGTATAATTTTATTATCTGATTCAACCTTTATATTCTTTTTATCCATTATAGAACAATGACTTGTAATAATTGTTTCAAAACTCAACTCACTACGTTCATATGTTGGATTTACATTTAAATCATTAGAATTAACCTCTTTCATTAGTATATCATAATAAAGCTTATTGCATATGAAATTACTTTAATTTCATAATAATAAGTTACTTTCAACAATCCCCACTCATATTCTCAGTGGTGCTGTTGGCATCATTGCTGATCACAACTGCTTCAATGACTATACCTCCTTATCAATTAGTGATCCTGGTTTGTTTGATCATTTCCTTGTCACTCTTACTCTTACTCGTCCTTATCCCCATTCTCCTTCTCCGTTTAGAACATTAGCTACTTTAAGTCGACCTTGGAAACTTCTCGATATCCTTATTATCTGTCTTTCTCCCGATGATATCTGCGTTCTGTTTGATTCTGAACCTACTTCGATCCTAAATCGCTTTCTGCCTATTCGACTCCGACGTTTTCATCGCTTGCGCCATGCTCCCTTGTTCGATTCCGACTGTTGTCTTTCTAAGCGTCGACTTCGTCACTCTTTTCATTTGTTTAATCGTTTTCTTAAACGTTCTATATACATACTCACTCCAAATCTCCGTGCTTTCTATCTTTCTCTCCGCCGTTCCCATCTCATTTTGATGCGAACTAAACGTACTGTCTTTTGACGAAATCAACTCAAGTCCTCTTCCAACTCTAAATCTCATTGAAAAAACTTAAACTTTATTCTTTCACGGTCATCTAACCCTTACAACATATATCCTGATGAATTTTCTTATTATATACAATCTAAGCTGTCTAATTTACTTTCTCTTCTACCATGTGCCCCTTATATCCACTCTTCTCTTTGAATACTTCCCCCCAGAGCTATTACACCTTCTTTCCGTTTCGTCTGATGAAGTTTCTTCGGTTCTCTGTCATTACCTAATAAAACATCTCCTTCTGACCCAATTCCCACTCACTTGCTTAAAAATATCTGCTCATATATCACCCTTCCTGACCATATTGTTCAACTTGTCTATCCGTAGCTGCACATTTCTTCCAACTGGAAATGCGCCAATGTTCGTCTTCTCCTTAAAAAGCAATCTCTCGACCCCTCACTACCATCTTCGTACCGTCCTATCTTACTTCTTCCAACCCTCTCTAAACTCCTTGAGTGTCTCGTTCTCAAGCAAGTTAATACATATATCTTTTCCTCCAACTTATTTTCTCCCTCCCAAGAAGCTTTTCGCTTTAATCACTCTACTGAAATTGTCTGTCTTAAATTTTATAACGACTTACTCATATCGCGCGATCAAAAATTATGTAGTGTCATAGTTTCTCTTGAACTCCCATCTGCTTTTGACATCGTCGATCACTCGATTGTTCTCCATCGTCTTCGTCATGATTACGGCTTATCTTTACACACTGTAGCTTAATTTTTTTCCATATTTATCAAACCGTACTTTTCGCGTATGTTCTAACTCTTTTCTTTCCCATCATTTTTTCATACCGTCCGGTATTCAACAAGGCTCCGTATAGGCCTTTTGCTTTTATATCTTCTTCTCGGTGATTTGTCTTCTATTTCCCATACATTTAAATTGCATGTTATGCAATAAGCTGATGGCATTCTCATCTATGCTCACGCACCTGCTTATCGTATTCATGATCTTAGTGTTTTCTGTTTCCAACAGTCTTGTCTCAATTTCCAATCATCTTCTCTTCGTCTTACTCTAAATCATAATAAATCCAAAATAGTGTGGATCCTCCCTCGACGGCTCGACATAGAACCTCTCTTCGTATTATTAAATTCTCAATTCTTCCTATCGTTGATAATCTCGTTTTCCTAGGCTTTCATTTCGACAACCAACTTTCACTTAAACCTTTCGTTAGAGATAAAGTACGCTCATCTACCTTGATTCTCCGCAACCTCCGCCAAATTCTTAGATTGATCGACTTCCCTTGTATGACTTTCATATCTTCTCTCACGTTCTCAAGACTTGATTACTGTCTTAGTCTATTTTTCAACTCACCTAAATCAACCTGGTTCATCAGCTCCTACAGCCTTATTTCTTACAGAACTCGCTGACCTCCTTTCTCATTGTTCTTTGTCCTCAATCCCTTCACTCGTTCTAGGCGACTTCAATATCCGCCTAGACCGCCCCTCTTCCACAGATTCCATCCGCTTCATCAACATTCTATCCAACTACAATTACAAACTAATCTCCACTGCCCCCACACATATACTTGGCGGGGCACTCGACATCATCGCTGTCCCCGATCATTTTGCTGCCCACACCTCACTGTCCATCTCTGATCCTGGTCTATCCGATCACTTTCTTATCACCCTTGATCTCGCTCGCAACCACACCCCTCCTCACACACCTACAATCCTACGTCGCCCTTGGAGAAATCTTGACCTCTCCCTTCTCCGCTCTGCCTTACTCAAGTCGTCTCTATCATTACCCACAATAACATATTCATCTCCTCACGATCTCGCCTTTCTTTTCGACTCTGAACTCACATCCACTCTCGATATTCTCTTGCCCTTCAAATCTCACCCACACCGTCGCTTGCACCGTGCCCCATGGTTTGACATCCAATGCCTACTCTCAAAGCGTCGACTCCGCCATGCTTTTCGAGTCTATCACCGCTCTCTCAGACGCGATTTCCGCTCGATCACTCCGTCTTTCCGTGATTCCTATCTTGCTCTTCGCCGGTCTCATCTCAACCTACTACGTACCAAATGCAACTCCTTCTGGCAGCATAAAATCATCACTTCATTCAACTCTAAGACTCGCTGGCATACTTTTAACTCAATCCTGGCTCGTTCCTCTACGCCTTGCAACATCAATGCTAATGATTATTCGTCATTTCTCCAGACTAAAGTATCCACGTTGCTCTCTCACACCCCGGTCTCCATCCTATCCCACTCTGCCCAGTCTAATCTCATCCTTCCGGAACTATTTCATCTTCTCCCTGTATCACCTACAGAAGTATCATCTGTCCTCATGTCCTTGCCCAAAAAAACCCCACCTGCAGATCCCCTGCCTACCCACATATTAAAATCTATATGCTCATCGATATCCCCATTTCTCACAACCTTGTTTAACTCGTCCATCCGCAGTCGTATCTTCCCTTCACACTGGAAATCCGCAATCGTTCGTCCCCTCCTTAAGAAACAATCGCTCGACCCCTCCCTTCTTTCTAGCTATCGCCCCATTTCAATAGTCCCTACATTTTCAAAGCTCTTAGAACGCCTCATCTTAATACAAATCAACGCTTATCTCTCCTCATCCAATCTGTACCCTCCTTTCCAATCCGCTTTCTGCTCTAATCACTCGACAGAAATCGCATGCATAAAAGTTTACAACGACTTACTCCATTTCTCGAGACAAGGCTCTATATAGTGTTCTCATCTCCCTCGACCTCTCCTCCGCATTCGACATTGTCGACCACTCCGTCCTCCTTTCTCGCCTTCGTTATGATTACGGCTTTTCTTCCTCCTCCGTAGCATGGTTTGCCTCATATCTATCCGATCGTTTTTTTTCGCGTCTGTTCTAATTCATCATCCTCCCCTCCCATCCCTATTTTTTGCGGGGTTCCACAAGGTTCAGTCCTAGGTCCCCTGCTTTTCTCTCTTTTGCTTGGCGATCTCTCTCTATTTATCAAACCTCACTCATTTAACGTCATGCAATACGCCGATGACATTCTAATCTATGCTCATGCACCCGCACATCGCATACACGACATCGCCATTTCTGCCTCCAACTGTCTTACTTCTATCTACAAACGTCTCTCCAATCTCCATCTCGTTCTAAACCACGAAAAGTCCAAAATAATGTGGATCCTCTCCCGTAAACCAAACATATCTCCTCCCACTGTATATTTTGCCTCATCGATCATCCCCATAGTCCACAATCTCACTTTCTTAGGCTTCCATTTCGATGATCACCTTTCCCTTAAACCCTTCGTCCGTGACAAGGTCCGCTCATCTAACTTAATTCTCCGTGACATCCGCCGTATCCGCCCCTCATCGACTTCCGTTCTTAGAAGTCTCTTATTTCATCGCTTCTTTTCCCTAAAATCGATTACTGCCTTAGCCTTTTCGCCAATTCTCTAAAATCCATCATCCTACCCCTACAACGAATAATAAACACCGCCGTTCGAGTGCTCTTTCGTCTCCGTCGCTTCGACCACACATCCACATATTTTGCCCAACTCTCCTGGCCCACCATCCACATCTGCATCAAACTCCGCCTTCTTCTCGTTACCTTTCGTCTCATCGCTGTCGGCTCCCCATCGTTCATCAACCTTCCTTTCTTAGACGATACTCGCCCCAACTCGCTATCGCTTCGTTCCTGTCATACCCTCTTACTCCACGTTCCTAATTACTCCAACAACTACGGTCTCCGATCCTTCATGGTCGCCGCTCAATCGCCTGGAATCAAATCCCTCTCGACGTCCGCCGCGCCCCCTCCTTTATCACATTTAAACATCTCCTCTGTTCACACCTTCTCGACACCTGATTCACATTTTTGTTTTGTTGTGGTCATGTAAGCGTGCGCTGGCACGCATTTGCCACGTTAAAATAAATCCTTTTTTTAACTCTTCTTCCACTACAACGCATCGTAAACGCAGTCGTCCGAATTATCCACGGTCTTCGTCGTTTTGATGATACATCCCACTATCTTGTTTATCTCGATTCCCCTTTTTAAATTATTTTAAAATTATTTTAAATCTCACTTCTCTCTATTTGCTTATTATTTATTCTCGTGTTCAAATTCGTCTTCTTCTCATTGCTTTCCGCCTTGTAATTTTCCTACCCCTTCATTTATCAACCTTCTTTTTCTCGACAATTCTCGTCCTGTTCACTGTTCTTTGCGTTCCCGTAATTTCCTTATTTTACATGTCCCAAACTACTCTACCTCTTTTGACTTCCACTCCGTCCTTATGACTGCTCCTCTCTAATGGAATCATCTGCCCATGCATATACGCTAATCAACCACAATGTCGCGTTTCAAACGCAAATTCAGATCCCATTTAAACAAATTAATAAATTTATCTGTATGACTTTTGCTGTTTTTTAGTTATGGACTTATAAGCGTGCAGTTGGCACGCATTTGCCACTTTAAATAAATTATTATTGTTGTTGTAAATAACATGCTGTAGACTCCTTACCTGTAATAGATTTTCTCAGTCTGAAATAGATTTCCGGATCATTCATTAATTTGTGGAACGTAAGGATGTTCTACTGCTATCTTCTTTAATCCTAAACATTTGTATGCAAACTAGTGTAGTTCTTTAAATCCTATAAACATCACTGTACAACACAATCAGCATGGGTAGACCTAATCAATAGTGAGCCCACGCCTACATTTCGTGTTTCAGTCCTGTTTCTGTTTCTGCTCCACTCCTTGTCGCCGGAATGCTGGTTTATATGGAATTTATACCAAATTACACAAATTGTGTTCTCTATTTGGTGTGTGCGATAAATAATATTCGCAATTCGAATCCACCAAACACCGATTGTTTTATTCCGTTCATAAACGAAATTTTCACTGGACAGTAAACAGTAAGCTGTCTTTTTACTATTGTGAATATTGCATACACGAGCCGTTATTCTTAATTGGTCGGTTTCATATTTTCATCGTATAATTCTTTTAATCCTATCAGCATCACTGTACACTCAATCAGCGTGGGTGGACCTCATCAGCAGTGAGCCCCCGCCTACATTTCGTGTTTCGGTCCTTTTACTGTTTCTGCTGCACTCCTTGTCGCCGAAATGCTGGTATTATATGGAATTTATACCAAATTACACAAATTGTGTTCTCTATTTGGTGTGTGCGATAAGTAATATTCGCAATTCGAATCAATCACACACCGATTTTTAATTTCAGTATTATACGAAATGTTCACTTGACAGTAAACCGTAAGCTGTCTTTTTACTATTGTGAATATTGCATACACGAGCCGTTATTCTTAATTAGTCGGTTTCATATTTTCATCGTATAATTCTTTTAATCCTATCAGCATCACTGTACAGTACAATCAGCGTGGGTGGACCTCATCAGCAGTGAGCCCACGCCTACATTTCGTGTTTCGGTCCTTTAACTGCTTCTGCTGATTCCTTGTCGCCGAAATGCTGGTTTATATTTGGCTTATATACCAAATTACACAATTAATGTGTTCTATATTTGGTGTGGGCGGTAACTAATATTCGCTATTCGAATCCACCACACACCGATTTTTTTATTCCGTTCTCATACGAAATGTTCACTTGACAGTAAACCGTAAGCTGTCTTTTTACTATTGTGAATATTGCATACACGAGCCGTTATTCTTAATTGGTCGGTTTCATATTTTCATCGTATAATTCTTTTAATCCTATCAGCATCACTGTACACTCAA
Source organism: Pomphorhynchus laevis (assembly GCA_012934845.2). Classification (NCBI taxonomy): domain Eukaryota; kingdom Metazoa; phylum Acanthocephala; class Palaeacanthocephala; order Echinorhynchida; family Pomphorhynchidae; genus Pomphorhynchus; species Pomphorhynchus laevis. Next base: position 11,704 of record WNNJ02001146.1, on the reverse strand, counting down.
TCAGCGTGGGTGGACCTCATCAGGATCGAGCCCCCGCCTACATTTCGTGTTTCGGTTCTTTTACTGTTTCTGCTGCACTCCTTGTCGCCGAAATGCTGGTTTATATGGAATTTATACCAAATTACACAAATTGTGTTCTCTATTTGGTGTGTGCGATAAATAATATTCGCAATTCGAATCCACCACCCACCGATTGTTTTATTCCGTTCTCATACGAAATGTTCACTTGACAGTAAACGGTAAGCTGTCTTTTTACTATTGTGAATATTGCATACACGAGCCGTTATTCTTAATTGGTCGGTTTCATATTTTCATCGTATAATTCTTTTAATCCTATCAGCATCACTGTACAGTACAATCAGCGTGGGTGGACCTCATCAGCCGTGAGCCCACGCCTACATTTCGTGTTTCGGTCCTTTAACTGCTTCTGCTGCACTCCTTGTCGCCGAAATGCTGCTTTATATTTGGCTTATATACCAAATTACACAATTAATGTGTTCTATATTTGGTGTGGGCGGTAACTAATATTCGCAATTCGAATCCACCACACACCGATTTTTTTTATTCCGTTCTTATACGAAATGTTCACTGGACAGTAAACCGTAAGCTGTCTTTTTACTATTGTGAATATTGCATACACGAGCCGTTATTCTTAATTAGTCGGTTTCATATTTTCATCGTATAATTCTTTTAATCCTATCAGCATCACTGTACACTCAATCAGCGTGGGTGGACCTCATCAGCAGTGAGCCCCCGCCTACATTTCGTGTTTCGGTCCTTTTACAGTTTCTGGTGCACTCCTTGTCGCCGAAATGCTGGTTTATATGGAATTTATACCAAATTACACAAATTGTGTACTCTATTTGGTGTGTGCGATAAATAATATTCGCAATTCGAATCCACCACACCGCGATTTTTTTATTCCGTTCTCATACGAAATGTTCACTTGACAGTAAACCGTAAGCTGTCTTTTTACTATTGTGAATATTGCATACACGAGCCGTTATTCTTAATTGGTCGGTTTCATATTTTCATCGTATAATTCTTTTAATCCTATCAGCATCACTGTACACTCAATCAGCGTGGGTGGACCTCATCAGGATCGAGCCCCCGCCTACATTTCGTGTTTCGGTTCTTTTACTGTTTCTGCTGCACTCCTTGTCGCCGAAATGCTGGTTTATATGGAATTTATACCAAATTACACAAATTGTGTTCTCTATTTGGTGTGTGCGATAAATAATATTCGCAATTCGAATATACCACACACCGATTGTTTTATTCCGTTCTCATACGAAATGTTCACTTGACAGTAAACCGTAAGCTGTCTTTTTACTATTGTGAATATTGCATACACGAGCCGTTATTCTTAATTGGTCGGTTTCATATTTTCATCGTATAATTCTTTAAATCCTATCAGCATAACTGTACACTACAATCAGCGTGGATGGACCTCATCAGCAATGAGCCCCCTTCTACATTTCGTGTTTCGGTCCTTTAACTGCTTCTGCTGATTCCTTGTCGCCGAAATGCTGGTTTATATTTGGCTTATATACCAAATTACACAATTAATGTGTTCTATATTTGGTGTGGGCGGTAACTAATATTCGCTATTCGAATCCACCACACACCGATTGTTTTATTCTGTTCTTATACGAAATGTTCACTGGACAGTAAAACGTAAGCTGTCTTTTTACTATTGTGAATATTGCATACACGAGCCGTTATTCTTAATTGTTCGGTTTCATATTTTCATCGTATAATTCTTTTTTAATCCAATCAGCATCACTGTACAGTACATAAATTTCAATAAATTGAAATTTATGTCACACAATTTGTAAAATTAAAAAATAATGTGTTTAACATTTATATTTCGATTACTATAAATACTTTAACATGCATAATCACAAAATTGATTGACAAATGCTACAAATTTTTTGATTAACTAATTATCTTACATAAATTCATTTGAATGAAATGAATTTATACTATCAGCACTCCAGCAAATTATCACAATAATACTGTTCCGCCTTTCGACTGGTTATAAACATTTAACCAGTCGTCATTTCCATTCATCATTTTTTCATGGATAGTGAGAGAGTCATTCTTGGATAGGTGACCACTTCGAAATTATACAACAATTCACTCTGTAGTATTAATAGCCAGATGATCCCGATCACAAAATGAGGTCACACCGTCAAGTGTCTTTTGAGCCAAATCTAGATTTCTAGCCAAGATTACAAGATCGTCAGTACATAGAGTCAAAGTGATGCTATTTGCGAAATACCGTACATCAGATGGCAAATCAATAAGAAATATATATTTCTAATTGGGTCACCTTGCATAGCGCCCCAATTAACTGTAAAGAAATCAGAGTAGGATAACTCGTCAAATACCCTGACACTTTTAGGATATATATTACCATGACACGATATATATACATGTCTATATATCGATTGATGATATGCTATAGTTTTGATTTTCGCGGCATGATTTCGTAATTTCTCCGTTGCTGCCTATTGTTTAAATATCAGCGATGTCTTCGTCATCAGTGGCTTTGTCGTCATCAAAAATGTTGACGGACAGTCCTCGATTAAACGTCGATTTTTGCAATCGTTCATCAACGATATCCAATTCTCAGTTGTAGACGTCTGTCTGGCTGCGGACGCGGCAACGATCGACTGCTGCATACGCGCTGCATTTCTCCTTGTAGCAGCAGTGCTTATGCGCTGCATGAGAAATGGACTGTCCGCAGTGAAAAAAAGTTAAACATCTTCTAATTTAAGTTTACCAAATAGAAGATGATTTAATAATATGATGAGATTTGATTAAATGGTTAAATTTTAATTTCTAAATGTAATTAAATGGCCTCGTTACTGTTTGATTCACTACTTGATGATTGATCGTCGCTGTCAATTGAATTTTGTTTCGTCGAGTTTTAAGTGCACGAGTTGAGGCTGTTTGCAAAGATACCGGCTTTGACACGCTCTCTAAGAGATCATTGGTTAATGTTCGTTCCGTTATCGACACTTTTCGAAGCTTAAAATCTCCGTAGCCAATCTGCTCAAGCAACTGACTATATTTAACTGACTATATTCAAATTAATAAATTTAAACACCATAAGATCAATAATTAATTTAATTGATTCTTTAAGCTGGTTTTACTTTAAAAGCTGGTTTTTTACTTGCAAAATAATCGTTTTCTTAAATTATTTTCTTCTCATTATATCATTTTTATTTAGCAACTTTCTTGGTAAAATGTGGAATTTATATTTTCTTTAGATGTAAACGTGTCAGTTGGATTTTTAACAGATAAAGTTGTCACTCTGGATGACGGATCATCTATCAAATCGGTTAGCAACATAATCTCAATCATTACCTCCGAAAGATTAGATACAGTAAATGTATCGCTTACTTTTGACAACCAAGTAGGTAGTCATTTTTCGCATACATTTTCTTGAATCATATGAATGTATGCATATCTTGCTAGAATTTTTTCATATAACAAGAAAACGAGGCTGACACGAAAACATTTATTATAACATTTATGTTAGGTAACAATCAGATAATAGGATTGTAATCATTAATAATTTTAAATTTAGTATTTAAATTATAATTTAATTATATAATAATTAATATTATCGATACTCCAATTTTTAATATTTAATATTTACTCCATTTATAATTATCGGAATAAATAATTATTTATTTTTCTATTATTAAAATGTTTCGATAGCTACTGATATTATAGCTCAGAATATTACAGACTGGGAAAAATTCATAATAGAAACATGTATTTTAAATAATTTAAATGTATTATTAGGAAATATAAGTGAAAGTATATAAAAGATAATATAATTAGATAATTGGAAAATTAAATAATTGATATAGGTGAAATATAATTGCATATAAATATGTGCATAGTTTGTACTATATGGTCAACAATGAGCAATGGAATATGGCAAAAGCGCCATTTCACTTTTTCATCCAATCGTCGGTAAAAAACCTTATTGACACGATTAGGCGAGCACACTTATCCTTTTAAAGCCTTTCGAGTACCGTCTTGCATTCCGACACGACAGAAAGCACTGCACAACTCGAGAGATACTTAAGTGATGTGAATACTTGATACTTGCTTCTTTTAACGGTATATTTTGAGCGATACGCCCAACTTTGAAATAAGTAATTTTAATAATTTAAAACACCTACTGTATAAAGGTTAGCTGAACATACAATGATCAAGTTTGTATGACTTTATAAAATGGAACACATGTCGATCAAATTGCAATTAATGAGAAAGTAATTCAAATATATTTTCTCGATATTTCATAAACCTGATTGAATTCTTTACTAAATTTGCTAGTACAATATCGAAGAATTTTGGGGATACCTGCTAATAATTTTAGATAAATTCAATAGTAGTATTCAATAAATTCAAGCTGCAGATGTAAAACGGTGTATGCTCGCAATACGTAAGATAGTAAGAAGGAAACGAATAATGTCTGGATCTGTTCGATTATTTGTCGGATTAAAGTGTCCTTGAGCATGTTGTTCATTCACTGAAAAACTCATTTTTAAAGAGTCACAATATTGAAATATTAGCTGTTGATGATTGTTAAGTTTTTAACAGTCCTTAACGTCATGCTGCCTACAACAGCTTTATTTGCCCTGCGCTTTATCAGATAACAACTTGTACTCGATGGATGTATTCGATGATAACAACTTGTACTCGATGTTCAATTCCTTATAGTACTTAATGTAATCTATTCATTTGAAGAGTCACTCAATTCACTGCTACTCAATCAACAAGCTAATCCGTGATCCCTATCCGACTATTTTGCTAAAATGATATATTGATAATGCAAGTTTCGTTATAACTATTGATGACTTTCGTAAAGTATGGCATCTTTTACTCTATTACGTAGAGTAAAAGGAACACCATTTTAAAATACGTACATTTTCCATACGCAGAATATGTCCAAGAAGACGTAATCTTTAGGAATTGCGAAGAAGCTGATATACCATGAGGGTTCGCCACACCCAAGAGAGCATAATCCGTTTTGATAGCAGGACATACTCGCTGCGTCAGTGTATTAGCCAGCATTTCTGTAGATGGCACTTTATAGAAACACCAGTTGCTATTCAGTGTGACACCACTATAAACTAATACACCTGTTGGTTCTCCACGGCTGCTTATTGGATCACATGATTGTATATGTCGAAGCTAACCCATATGTATGGTCCGCTTCTGTATCCGCAACCCGGAAGAAGCGCTCGACCTAGCTAGGCCACCAAACCTAGCTGAGGCTAGGCCTTGACCACTAGACCTTCCTGGGACTAGGTCTCATACCAATCTTTGTAGGTTTGTTGACACCATCTTCATTCTTATTTTAATGGACTTATTCTAGCTGTGCAATAAACACAATTCCTACAAACCACAAAGTTTGCAGAATCTGATTTGACACAGTTAAGGGACGCTATTCTAAATAGTTTGCTTCCATCAAATGTTCTAGGAGGATCCATAGATGACAAATTGGCGGTAGTCTTTACTTCTTTGATTATATTTTGTGACATCATAGTTATTATTCTGTAGTGGTTACTCCTTAGAAATTTCAGCTATAAAATAAATTTCAACGACGTACAAATCGGATTTGAAAAGTAAAGAACTTCAAGTTAAACAGACCATCATCTTTATTAAAAAGCAATATAATTTATAAAGTGCAAACCGCATTTGTCGCAGTCACAATAAACTTCGAGTTGTTTCTCTCAAATCTAAAGGTTTCCATCTGAGTTAAAATAAATGCATTGATGCCATTTATATGCGTTATAGATTTTTATGGTAAATCTTCATGCCAAATGTGAATATATGGGCAAACAAACTTACTTATTTGCTATCTTGTCAATATGGTGGATGATATCCAATTATTCGACACAACAATATCAAAGACATAATTGCTAAAGAGCAAACAGATTATGACATTGTGTCTAAATTGATCTTTACTTCAAAAGGTGACAATCCCTTGATGTTTGAACGATCAACAATAATTTCGTGATAATGAGTCACGATTGGATATATGCTATGCAGTCTTGAGAAGGAATGGTTTTGGACAAACTTTCATTGTTATTGTAGTATTTAATGATCATGCGCAATCATATTCAGTCGAATCAAGTTTCACATATAATGAATCACGAAAGTGTTCCAGATACGCCGAATGTGTCAACATTGTAGAACAAAGTGAATTTGCATGTTATGTGGCATGGTGTGCTCAAGTTGAATTAGTGCTCAAACACTAGGACTTATCTGTAAAATGACCACCTCACAGGCGAATAAAAATCCCATACCCTGCTGCAAATGTATTAGTAGACTGAGAAGAAAACTCGATTACCGAAAAGCAAATTTTATCATGGGCACACTACTGCGAACGTATTTGTAGACTGAGAATAAAACCCTATTTTTATTTATGCAGATATCAGCATTAGCAAGCCCAAAAATGCAGATCTCGGGGAGACCATTACACAAACTAAATGTTCGAGCTAATAAATTCTTGACGAGTTAGGCAATGAAACTGATAACTGCTGCATACATGATCACTAAAATTGTGTAGTCAATTATAAAATATTAATTAGTTTTTATTTATATATTATTATAGGAACGAAGAAGAAAATATCCTTTATTTGATTAAAATTCTCTATATTTCGATAGCTCCTGCTATCATCATCAGGATTACAACAAAATGTTTCACAATTTCCCCCCGTGTTTCCAACATTTATACAAAAATACAAGCATTGATGTGCCCCGCTTTTCTATTCAAAAGAAAATACCGAGAAACAAAACAATCATACACTAAAATTTTACACACATTTTAAAAACAACAAAAAGAAAGAAAAAGCAGAATCATAAAACAAAATAAAATTAAAATCATAAAATAAGTGACAAAAAATACGAATTTAATAATAAAAATAATGTAATAGTCGAGTAATAAATTATAATATAATCTAAACCAAAACAAAATAATAATACAATAAGAAATAAACAAACGAATTGAAAAATTAAAATAATGTAATATTGGAATAATTAATTATAATTAAATTTAAGGTTGTAATCGGATTTATTATTAAGCATTAAATTAGGTTCTTTTTAATAAAATACGCTTCTTGAATAATGCGAGATAACAAGTTACTTTCAAATGATAAAATTGATGCATTTTCAAAATCAACGGAATGATTCAAACTCACAAAATGTTGAGCAACAGCACTAGAATTGGTCTCTTTACGTACATTGTAGTTATGTTGTTTAATACGTTAAACCAAACCTTGACCCGTTTGACCAACATATACCTGTTCGCATTATTTACAAGATATTTTATAAACAATGGCATCTTTGTTAAAATCTGGTTTACGCTTAAACATGTTGTGAAGTTTAGGTAATTTTCTTTTAAAAATGTGCACTTTGTTAACACAACTATTTTTATGTTATTGTTAATAATAACAATAACATAAAAGATATTAACTATTAACAATAACATAAAAAATAGTATTTTCTTTTTCTTTTAAGTAGAATGCGGGGCACATCAATGCTTGTATTTTTGTATAAATGTTGAAAACACGGGGGGAAATGTGAAACATTTTGTTGTAATCCTGATGATGATAGCAGATGCTATCGAAATAGAAATTTAATCAAATAAAGGATATTTTCTTCTTCGTTCCTGTAATAACTATATATTTGAAATGGAAGAAGATTGTGGATTTAGTATTTATTAGCTTTTATTTAATTCTCGTAAAAATAAATTTCCTTCCGAAAATTATCGTATAAATCGCAATTTTATTTCATTAGAAAATTAGTATCCTAAAAATATGTTTAATTGAATTATTTTAATTGCTTTAATTGCTAGTTTAAAATTGCTTCTACTTTGTAAATTAAATAAAATGATTTCATTATACATAGTATGGTTATAAAAGTAAATATATTAAATTTTGTGAATTTTGTCAACTTAGAGTGCAATTTAGACGTAAATTTTAAACTTGAATTTTATTTATTCAATGAAAGTCAACTAATGCAGACAATGTATTGAATTCTTAATCTCTATTATATTCGTACTAAAAAATTAGAAACAAAATGTTTACATATTGTTAATATATTCTTATTATTGTAAAGATATTATAAATATGCCAAAGTGGGTTGGCAAGGACTTGATAAACGAATCAGATCAGGTAACTGAATCTAATTAAATCATTTATAAAATGAACATAAAACAATAAAATAATAAATAATTAAATAATAAATAATTATAAATAATTTTATAATTTTATATAAGATTTTATATAACTGATATGAACTTAAAAGTTAGAATTGAAATTTAAAATAAAAGTCAATTTTTATGAATAGACTAATAAATAACAAACGATGAGATAGAAGATAATAACACAATTCACATAACGGTAACATCCCTTGTGTCTCAATTGCTGAACATTTTGCTTTTCTCAATTATTGTATAAAATGTACATCAATATTATCAAAAATTTGGATATATGACTTGTGATATTTGCGTATTTTACTCTAATAATTTTTAAATTAATGCTGATGCTCGTTTAGGATTATATTTGTTTATATATTTGGGAAAGTATAACATCTTTTAAAAATATAAATTATTATTAATAAATAACAATTATTAATTATTTATTATTAAATTGTTTGAATTTTATCGTTTATTAAACTTATCTATTTGCCCCCGATGCTATGTTGGGTTGAAGAATGGGGGCCAGAATATGATAGCATAACAGCTCCTTTTTACCGTTAATCCTTATTATGATACACCGTATTTTATTTATATATTAATATAAATAATGTAAATATATTAATATTTATAATATTAAATATAAAATATTATAATATCAAAATATCAAAATATTAAATATTGGAAATATTTAATATTGATTAATGTTAATATTATATACGATACCAGTGAAATCTAAAGCCATACAATATTAAGCCGCCGTAAAACTATATTATCACGATATTCATAATTTTATTGCTTTTAGATACATGATGCCAAATGTTTCAAGTACAGATGTGGATTTTGGGATACAGAAACAAACAAGTAATTTTTCGCAATTTATTAAACTGTCTTGACTAATAACTAAGCTAAAATAAGCAGAATTTATTAGTCTTGATACTTGAGAAATTAATATCCGCATTTTTAATTTTTAATTAAAATTCAATAAAGGAAAGTGTCAGCATTTTTTAATTAAATCAATAAAAAAAATTCTTTAATCGGCCAAATTGAAATCTTCACAAAAATCCGCATAAAGATTAGAGTATTACGCATATGTTCCTAAGATTTTCAGTTCGCTAGCAAATAACAATTATTTAATGATTCAATTATTGATATTAATAGATTATTTTACAATCAATGTACTTATTTGTGCTTATTATATTTAAATATAATATAAAATGGAATATAATAAAATCAATTTTGATAAATTTAAATGTTGCTATATTTTGAACTTTAATATAATATAAAATGAAATATAATAAAATCAATTTTAATCAATTTAAATGTAGCTATAATTTGAACTTTAATATAATATAAAATGAAATATAATAATAAAATCAATTTTAATCCTTGATTGGATGAGCATATTTCTTTAATTGAAGTATTCGTAAATATCGTTTTAATTTTGTTTTATCCAAGCACATTGGGGCGTTGGTCCATCAAGGGATGTAGAATGCTATCATGCTCGTCTAAGTACTTTTCTTGTACATGCAACCATCTTACAGCATTTGCGGTATTATTCGATTTTCATGGATTACTAGGATCGGACACGGTAAGCAAAATTAGGTTATTGATTTAATTTATTATTTATTTTTATATTTTGAATATTTCTTTGGTGAAATAAGCAAATTTATAGATTGTTGTGTGAATATAGTTCTACAAACTTATCAAAGTAAAATTTTATTTTTCTTGTATAGAAAAGACTGTACAAGAAATACTATACTTTTTAATTGCACAGACTTAATTATGGAATTACAATAATTTAAAATTTTGAAATGATGGTTTTATAGTGAAAGAATAAAGGAATGCTTGAAGACGTAATTTATGCTTTATATCCGCGTGCTTAATATTGTGTTCTGTTTAAAGTTGTACCAATATCAATCAAAATCAGTTAATATATTTAAGGTTATTATATAATTTTATTAAAGTTTTATGAAATTTTCAATTTATCTGCTTTGCGTTTTTATAAATCTGAAATATCATTTACATAGAATTGTAGCTTATTAAAATCGAAACGAGACTCACTATCATACTAATTAATTTAATATTATATTAGTTTTAATTTTATCTTCATTAATTTATAAATTTAAATTCTCGTTAAATTTTTAATTCTTAATTTTTAATTCTTATTCTCGTTAATCACAGATAAAGATTTGTAAAAAACCCATTATACAAAGTTATCGATCTACGATATCCATCCATAAAAACGTGCCACTTAAGAGTTTAAATTTATTCTTTGTATCATTGTGTTGATTTATATATTTTACTATTTTCTGTTTGATGTTATTTTTATAGTAACCTAGTTTAAAATATGTATCTATTAAATTATTTTAATGATTTTGAAGAAAGCCAATTTCATTATTTAATGTATTATATTTTATATTATATGGTATGCATGAATGCTCATGCAAAAATATGTTTCTTGTAAATTTAAATATGTCATCTTTACGATATAAACAGATTTAAACAGATATAAACAGATATAACCCTATAACAGATTTATTCCCAGAATTTATTAAATCTTCGAACACGTTGTGTTATATTTTAAATTTTTCCAGTTGTATTTGTCGTTGATGTTTCGTTAATGGAATACGAATTTAATACAAAAATTAATGACTTTCGAATAATCTAAAAAAAAATAAAATATATTTTAAATACCAAATATTGAATAAGTATTGAACAATTCAAATATTGAATAAGATATAACGGAATGTTATTATCGTATATTCTTTTATAATATGAATTTTTAAATATGCAGTTTTTGAAAATTCTGTAGCACCTTCTGCATAAATGTTTCAAAATTAAATATCAAAGAGGCACATTTAAAACAATCACAAATTAATGTGAAATTGTTCGCTTATCGATAAAAATTAGAGTACATCTATATCATATATATGATATATATATCATATTTTATTTTTTATTTTTCACACAGTTTAAGGCATATGAACGATTACGAATTATTAACTTATTCTATAACAGTTTACTTGTTGCGACACAACAAGGTTTTTACTATTTTCTGTTTGATAATATTTTTATAGTAACCTAGTTTAAAATATGCATCTTTAAATTATTAAAATGATTTTGAATAAAACCAATATCATTACATATAGTTGCGATTTTTAAAATTTCATTATTTAATGTGTTACATTATATTTAATGTATCATTATTTTATATTATATGGTATGCATGAATGCTCATGCAAAAATATGTTTCTTTTAAATTTAAATATGTCATCTTTACAATATAAATTAACAGTAGTTTTAGTTAATATTAATTTAATGTTCATATCTAGATATACACCTTCTTTATCATTAATATTGGTTTTGTTAAGAATGAGGCTACCTAGATAAATTTGTTTGCTTATATATTATATAATATTATATAATATATATATTATATATTATATAATATATATTATATATTATATATTT
>WNNJ02001145.1:0-28326 GCA_012934845.2 Pomphorhynchus laevis | reverse complement strand
AAAATATTCAATAGCCCGGATAAATACAAAAATCTAAAAATATGGAGTATACGATTTCTGAAGTATCGGATGTTAATGAAACAGTCAAACATTGATCATTGTTTTTATCAAAGCTGTAAACCATTATGGAATTTCATGCAAAGAACAACACATTTTTCATTTATGTGATACATACACTAGAACATACTATTTTCGCAGATCTGTTGTCCTTCTTCAGTTGTAGAAGTGAATTGATTAAAGTAGTTAGGGAAATACATGAGCGTCCAACAGAACATGGAGTATTAGCTATATCTAATTCAGAAGGAATCGTCAAATTTCAAGTTTTGGTCTCACTGGTTTTAGAAAATCATGGCCTCTTCGCGAATGATCTAATAAAATTGCATTGCGAACAAAACAACCTTGATAATAATAAACAGTTCAAATAATAAACAGCTCAATAATAAAAAGATCAAATTAAGTAGGTAGGAAAACTGATTGATTGCATATATAAACAATGGAAACATGTACTCGCACCTTCATCATCTAAAACTGCACCAGAATTGTGTAATGCACCACAAATACAGAGCCCCATTGATGGAATATCATTTTGATATTGTTGGACCGCAAATTATAAGTCCAGACAAAAATCCGGATGGTAAATAGGCAGCAACATTAATTCAAATCCTTTTCTGTCCTCATTAGGGGGTCTGACGAGAATTTTTGTGTATTCAGCATTCAGTTGTTGATATGATATCATTGATTTGTTCTCGAGTACAACTAACCCGATTTTGTTGATGTACTGAAAAACATGACTTATGAGGAAAACACTAAAACAATTGATCATCAAGAACGGTTGAACAAAAGCCGTTTTTGCCTTTCTAAAACCGAGAATGGGTGCATATACTATGATGCTTGCATATGGTAATCTAATTCACTGTCATATGTATAAAGGAGCCGACAATAATGACACAATCAACTGGAAATTTAGACTACCTCACATCACATTTGCGGCTGAAATTAAATAAAGTAATATCCGTGTCTACATTGATTCGTTTCCTACTGTGTATCGACGCTACACAGGCTGTACTTATTCAATCATCGAGATAAAAAAGACGAACTTTTATTAATTCAACGACATTGGAAACAATTTTTATGACTACTATTTGAAAATATTTAAAAGGAATATTTTTTGTTTGAAAAAGTATTTTTGTTAATATATCTTTTTCTTTTTGTTACAGCACATTAACATATTAAAAATCCTTGAAGTTGTTCGTTTTAATCGTCGCCATCTAAAAACATATTAAATATATGTTTATAACATATATTTAACATATGTTAAAATTTTTTAAACATATTTTTAACATATGTTAAAAACATGTTTTTATGCATATAAAAACATATGTAAACATATTATATAAGATATGCATATATATGAACAATTAGAAAAATTTGAAATATCAATTAGAAATATCATAAGTAAATACTTACAATTGTTGGAGCAAAAAATTATACGCAGAAGTATTGATAGCGGAATTGGGACATCAAGGAAGCATTATCACATTTTTCGTCATTTTACAAAACATTCCTGAACACATTTCTCTCTCATTGCATAATTTGGAATCAAAGTAAACAACTATATATTTTAATAGTCCAGTTAGACGTAAGCCAAGAAGCTAGTTGATGACACAATCAGCTGATAATTTTGACTACCTTATTTGCGGCTGAAATTAAGTAAAGGAATAGCCGTGTCTACATCGATCCGTTTACAACCGACGGATCGATTTATCGACGCTTCACATGCTGTACTTATTTAACCCTAAAGATGAACTTTTATTAATTCCACGACATTAGAAACAATTTTGAATGACTATTATTTGAAAATATTTAAAAGGAATATTTTTTGTTTGAAAAAGTATTTTTGTTAATATATCTTTTTCTTTTTGTTACAGCACATTAACAGATTAAAAATTCTTGAAGTTGTTCGTTTTAATCGTCGCCATCTAAGAAGTTTCTTATTTCTAAAAATGCTGATATCTTCTCCTGGCTTAACCAGATCGAGAACGCTGTAATCCAAATCCAGCAAACGTTGTCTTATCTGGTTAAGCCAGGTTTGATCTCGGTTATTTTGCATATTAAATTTATTTATTTTGCAGTTTTCTAACATATTTGACTCTTCCATTAATTTATCCGATCCAAACCAATAATCCTCTTCAAATTGTATACATTTTTCTTGGTAGCTATGATTTGTCATTGTTGCTTTATTCCAATGCTCAACTCGCTTTATTTTTTCTTGGTTGTCATCTTTATTTCTTACCCTCAGTTGATAAAATACAACAGCAAATAGAGCAATAAAGCTCGTATAACCAACTATTACAAGCATTAGCATATTAAATGTAAAGATCATTTTGAACACATTGATCATTGAGCATGTCTTTATAATAAACGTCAGATTGTCATGGTTACAAAACAAATTTAAATTAATTAAAGTAGCGATCCGAGTTTTCCTATTTTATAATATAAATTAATTAGAAATAATGATAATTTATAAATGAAAAATAAATACGTTTATAAGATTTAATTTAATTAAGTTTTTCTAAATTAAAATATGAAATTAAAATTCAAAATAAAAATTAATGTGTGGTCGAAGCGACGGAGACGTGGGAGCACTCGAACGGCGGAGTTGATGGTGCTTTGTAGGGGTATGATTTTGGATGTTGGAGAATTGGTAAAAAAGCCCGAGGCAGTTATCGATTTTATGGAAGAGAAGCGATTAAAGAAGATACATACAAGAACAGAAATCGGTAAGGGTGCGGATAAGGCGGATGCCATGGAGAATTATGTTAGATGAGCGGACCTTGTCATGTACGAAAGTTCTCCGTTTCGCACGAACTTATCTGATAAATCTAAAACGTTATAAAGGATGATCGGAAGATCTGGAACAGTAGTAGATCTATAACCATGATAAAACTTGTTGTAGATAGCAGTTAAGAGATGTTGGATATCCACATAAATCGAAATACGTTTCGGATAGCCCAATTTAGACTTACAACCGATCTTGGACATTAATTTAATAGAGAGCACAGTAATCACTATTACAAAGAAAATGATAATACGCGATACTGTCGGTTCCTGATACGCCTTGTAAATACAATATTTAGAGTAGCACCATTGACATGATTGGGTTTTCTACAATGTTGCACCTAAAATAGTTCAACAAGAAATAAATCACGAAATTGTTTTGATACGCCTTTGCAGGGTTGACATTTAATTCATATTCTAATCTACATTTAGAAGGTTGAAGTCACCTAAAAAGGATAAATTTCTGGGATGAAAAAAAATTAGATAATATAGGCCGATCTGTTCTCAAGGCCGATCAATTCCTTAGACCGATCTGTTCTCAAAATGAAATACAAAGACCTACAAACAACATAACAATCCCATAAACCTTGTTTATAATCAACATATGTACTTAAAGATACAACGATGATCATACTAGACAAGTTCGACGAGGTTTTGAAGTACTAAATAGTGATAGTAGGCTTGACATTTACAATAAATCTGTCGACAATAACTATATATTTGCAGAGCATTAGTGTGCATTGCTATACATTATTTAAGGATTTAATTATATCAGAATTACTAACTTTGCATCAATTACGATTGGGACATCTAGTATGTGTCTCTGAAAAAAAACTTACGAAATTTAGCAGTTCTAGCGAAGGGGCACAGTGATCACTGTTAACAATCAGAGTACATGGTGTGAATTTGAAATATCATCAATACCCGTAGTGAATATTATATATATAATATTGACTGAAATCAAAAATATAAGTATGATTACGAGTATGATGTATAAAGAACTGCCATTTAAACTAGGATCGTTATGATAACTTTATTTCCATTGTACATGTGTTAAATAAACCTCGTTGGTTTAGTCTGTTATACTCTATTACCACAATATCATGTCAACTAAGAGTAAATCGATGAGATAAATATCCTCCCCAGAACATTTTTATGTATTCTGGTTAATCCAGTCTATATTTGGTAAGTTTAAATCACCGGGTTACATAAATTTTAGTTTTCGAGCCCGAAAACTAATCTACAGAAGCTAATTTACGAACACGAAAAGGTTAGTATATTTAGTTACAATGCTCATTTGTTTGAACTTAAGTCAATTTGACCTTAAGTTCAGATAAGTAATTTAAAATTTCATATGTTTGAAAATTCTTAATAAATAGTTGATTATATTATTTAAAAACCTTACAATTCCCGCACCGGGAATCGAACCCGGGCAGCCGGCGTGAAAGGCCGGAATCCTAACCACTAGACCATATGGGATACCAGATGGTAACTAATCCCAGGCATCCAGGCGACGTTGCGGGGGAAAATGAAAGAATAGCAGTCTCAACGGTATCCGAATCCACAGACAAAGACAAACAAATAGGCGGAGAATGTACCTGTTGATGAACACGGCCGTTGGGATGCAATGGCATTAATGCCTCTAGCGTAACATTAGATGTTTCACATATCCCATCTGAGGTGAGTCGTCGCATGGTTTTCCTGTAGTTTCCGCCCCTTACAAGTTCGATAACCTCTGTGCAAAGTCGATTGACGGATGAAGAGTTTCGAGAATATGGGGATTTACTCTGATTCAGCAGATCACTCAAACACTCATTCACCTTTCCATCGGCAAACCATTCTAGTCGTTAGTTAATTCTAGATCCGATGTGAACTCGACCCTTAATCTGTCCTGTTGATGAGCACAGGCATAATTTGGGGAAGCATATCAGAAGCGCCCAATCGTAAACATTCCGTGAGCTGAGGGCTCTGTCGATCAAACCAGACAACAACTCAGAGGCTTGGCGACTAAAGTTCCAAGTTATTTGCTTGACTGTGGTAGTGGGCATTTGCCAAACTTTACGCAGTAGAGGGGTTGGATCCATGACGTCATTGTCGCCACTGTGAATATTGGTCGAATACACAGAGTTGTTCTCAACTGTCGTTAGACTAGGTAGAGTAGAGGGCAATGAGGTCGACGACGTGGTAGCAGTCAGAAGCTGTCCGGAACCCAAGCAACGCATATCAATTGGACCGTCTATCTACAATCCAGTCTATATTTGGTAAGTAAAAATCACCGGGTAATATAAATATTAGTTTTCGAGACCGAAAACTAATCTACAAAAGCTAATTTACGAACACGAAAAGGTTAGTATATTTAGTTACAATGCTCATTTGTTTGAACTTAAGTCAATTTGACCTTAAGTTTAGATAATAAATTTAAAATTTCATATGTTTGAAAATTCTTAATAAATAGTTGATTATATTATTTAAAAACCTTACAATTCCCATACCGGGAATCGAACCCGGGCCGCCGGCGTGAAAGGCCGGAATCCTAACCACTAGACCATATGGGATACCAGATGGTAACTAATCCCAGGCATCCAGGCGACGTTGCGGGGAAAATGAAAGAATAGCAGTCTCAACGGTATCCGAATCCACTGACAAAGACAAACAAATAGGCGGAGAATGTACCTGTTGATGAACACGGCCGTTGGGATGCAATGGCATTAATGTTTCTAGCGTAACATTAGATGTTTCACATATCCCATCTGAGGTGAGTCGTCGCATGGTTTTCCTGTAGTTTCCGCCCCTTACAAGTTCGATAACCTCTGTGCAAAGTCGATTGACGGATGAAGAGTTTCGAGAATATAGGGATGTACTCTGATTCAGCAGATCACTCAAACACTCATTCACCTTTCCATCAGCAAACCATTCTAGTCGTTAGTTAATTCTAGATCCGATGTGAACTCGACCCTTAATCTTTCCTGTTGATAAGCACAGGCATAATTTGGGGAAGCATAGCAGAAGCGCCCAATCGTAAACAGTCCGTGAGCAGAGGGATCTGTCGATCATACCAGACAACAACTCAGAGGCTTGGCGTCTTAAGTTCCAAGGTATTTGCTTGATTGTGGTAGTGGGCATTTGTCAAACTTTACGCAGAAGAACGGTTGGATCCATGACGTCATTGTCGCCACTGTGAATATTGGTCGAATACACAGAGTTGTTCTCAACTGTCGTTAGACTAGGTAGAGTAGAGGGCAATGAGGTTGACGACGTGGTAGCAGTCAGAAGCTGTCCGGAACCCAAGCAACGCATATCAATAAAACCGTCTATCTACAATCCAGTCTATATTTGGTAAGTTAAAATCACCGGGTAATATAAATATTAGTTTTCGAGACCGAAAACTAATCTACAAAAGCTAATTTACGAACACGAAAAGGTTAGTATATTTAGTAACAATGCTCATTTGTTTGAACTTAAGTCAATTTGACCTTAAGTTTAGATAATAAATTTAAAATTTCATATGTTTGAAAATTCTTAATAAATAGTTGATTTTATTATTTAAAAACCTTACAATTCCCACACCGGGAATCGAACCCGGGCCGCCGGCGTGAAAGGCCGGAATCCTAACCACTAGACCATATGGGATACCAGATGGTAACTAATCCCAGGCATCCAGGCGACGTTGCGGGGGAAAATGAAAGAATAGCAGTCTCAACGGTATCCGAATCCACTGACAAAGACAAACAAATAGGCGGAGAATGTACCTGTTGATGAACACGGCCGTTGGGATGCAATGGCATTAATGCCGCTAGCGTAACATTAGATGTTTCACATATCCCATCTGAGATGAGTCGTCGCATGGCTTTCCTGTAGTTTCCGCCCCTTACAAGTTCGATAACCTCTGTGCAAAGACGATTGACGGATAAAGAGTTTCGAGAATATGGGGATTTACTCTGATTCAGCAGATCACTCAAACACTCATTCACCTTTCTATCAGCAAACCATTCTAGTCGTTAGTTAATTCTAGATCCGATGTGAACTCGACCCTTAATCTGTCATGTTGATGAGCACAGGCATAATTTGGGGAAGCATAGCAGAAGCGCCCAATCGTAAACATTCCGTGAGCAGAGGGCTCTGTCGATCAAACCAGACAACAACTCAGAGGCTTGGCGTCTTAAGTTCCAAGGTATTTGCTTGACTGTGGTAGTGGGAATTTGCCAAACTTTACGCAGAAGAACAGTTGGATCCATGACGTCATTGTCGCCACTGTGAATATTGGTCGAATACACAGAGTTGTTCTCAACTGTCGTTAGACTAGGTAGAGTAGCGGGCAATGAGGTCGACGACGTGGTAGCAGTCAGAAGCTGTCCGGAACCCAAGAAACGCATATCAATTGGATAGTCTATCTACAATCCAGTCTATATTTGGTAAGTTAAAATCACCGGGTAATATAAATATTAGTTTTCGAGACCGAAAACTAATCTACAAAAGCTAATTTACGAACACGAAAAGGTTAGTATATTAAGTTACAATGCTCATTTGTTTGAACTTAAGTCAATTTGACCTTAAGTTCAGATAAGTAATTTAAAATTTCATATGTTTGAAAATTCTTAATAAATAGTTGATTATATTATTTAAAAACCTTACAATTCCCACTCCGGGAATCGAACCCGGGCCGCCGGCGTGAAAGGTCGAAATCCTAACTACTAGACCATATGGGATACCGGATGGTAACTAATCCCAGGCATCCAGGCGACGTAGCGGGGGATAATGAAAGATTAGCAGTCTCAACGGTATCCGAATCCACTGACAAAGACAAACAAATAGGCGGAGAATGTACCTGTTGATGAACACGGCCGTTGGGATGCAATGGCATTAATGCCTCTAGCGTAACATTAGTTGTTTCACATATCCCATCTGAGGTGAGTCGTCGCATGGCTTTCCTGTAGTTTCCGCCCCTTACAAGTTCGATAACCTCTGTGCAAAGTCGATTGACGGATGAAAAGTTTCGAGAATATGGGGATTTACTCTGATTCAGCAGATCACTCAAACACTCATTCACCTTTCCATCAGCAAACCATTCTAGTCGTTAGTTAATTCTAGATCCGATGTGAACTCGACCCTTAATCTGTCCTGTTGATGAGCACAGGCATAATTTGGGGAAGCATAGCAGAAGCCCCCAATCGTAAACATTCCGTGAGCAGAGGGCTCTGTCGATCAAACCAGACAACAACTCAGAGGCTTGGCGTCTTAAGTTCCAAGGTATATGCTTGACTGTGGTAGTGGGCATTTGCCAAACTTTACGCAGAAGAACGGTTGGATCCATGACGTCATTGTCGCTACTGTGAATATTGGTCGAATACACAGAGTTGTTCTCAACTGTCGTTAGACTAGGTGGAGTAGAGGGCAATGAGGTCGACGATGTGGTAGCAGTCAGAAGCTGTATGGAACCCAAGCAACGCATATCAATTGGACCGTCTATCTACAATCCATTCTATATTTGATAAGTTAAAATCACCGGATTGAGTCATTCGAATTGAGTTATCTTTCTTACGAATAATTACTATTGGACTTGCCAACTCTATATATTCTTTTCTTGTATCTACTATCTAAATAATTTTGTTTTGAATCGGCCGGTATAATTCGTTCTTTACTGTTTGTTGTAAAGCCAATGGAATGCGACGAGTTGGTAAACATTTGGGTTGGGCCTAGTTACTAATACATAAACTTGCTTCGTAATTTCGAATACTGCCTATCGCGTCCGCAAATAAATCCGACGCACCAACCAGCCAATGATTTAGTCGTTCATCCATGATTATGTCTTCAGTTAGTGAGAACAGCGAAACTTAATTAGGCCATTTTAATTTAAAAGCATGAATCCATGGTCGCCCAAATAGAGGTTGCCACCTTCCTTCTACCACTTCTGCTGTCAAATATAAGGATACATCCCGAATTCGTACATACATCACAGCTTCCCATAGTTTGTACACTGCCTCCCGCATAAGTGTGAATATACTTTACGTTTGTTAACTTAGGACAACCAATTTTGTGCCACAGCTCAACGGAAATAATAGAGACTGCAGCACCTGTATCATATATCATGTTTGTGAGAACTTTATTTAAACTTACATGGATGATGGCGTACCTTTGTTTGAATTTACCGTTCTAGGTTCTGTATAATCCACTTTAATAGTTGCAATCGAATCCATCAAATTCGTCATCATGAGCTGTGTTTTCAACCAGACATTGATCTATTGCATAAACTTGTTGCATTGTCCGCTATTTACAGCACCTTTTCATATGTTCTCTTCTTTTACATTTATGACACGAAACTTTTTTCGCCCTACAAACGTCGTCTGTGTGTTTTAGGGATCCGCAGCGACCGCATCCCTTACGAGAATTTGAATTATTTAATTCGTTTTGCGAAACTCTTTGATATCTGTCTCTAATGCTGAACACATCATTTTGTTTATCTCCTTTTAACTCGATTCCTGGCTTTTTCATCAATTGCTTAGTACGTTGAGTCATCTCCCACGCAGTTGCAATTTTCAATACCTCCTCAGGGTTAGGGTCGTCATGTTGTAATAGCAATGTGCGAAGCTGATCAACTGGTGGATGCACAATAAACATATCTTTAAGTCTATCGTTGATAGCGTCCTCTTCAGTACGAATTTTCGCATTGAGAAAATGGCAAGTATTTGCCAATCCTTTAATTTCTGCAATCCATTCCATATGTGTTTGACCCGTCTGTAATCGACATTGAGAAACATATATCGTGCATCAGCAATACGTATCGGTTGATCAAAATGTTTAGACAAGACAGTCACTGTGTCAATGAACAAAATATTATCGCTCATAAATTGAGGTTGCAGTTTGCGTCAGAGTTGGGATAATTATGTTCCGCAGCTGGACAATAAACATTTTTTACTTCGCTGCTAACTGTTGATAACATTTGCCAATAACATGTGTTTGAATTGTCCCAGATAATCACACCAATTGTCGACTGGCATGTCAAACTGCTTGAATTGAAATGTCGTTGAATTTCCCATTCGTCCCATTAACCCCAACAGTTGTCTTTGTAAATCCATATTCTGATGCCATAGTTGACGTACCAGACTTTCGTCTTCGAGCTGAACATGCTCATTGGGGTGTTCTGTAAGATCACCCTCGTTGCCAGTTGTTACGTTCTGATTCTCAACATTCATTGAAACAACAGCAATGTTTTTTTGATAGAAACAGAAACCAAAAAACCGTTGTCAAAAACTACACAAGCGTTTATATACAATACATCAAGATAAATAGCGCCAGTGAAATCCTTACGGAAAGAACGATTGCTGCTCAATGCAATTGTCATCAGACAACCCTTTCATGTTGTGCATGACAGGAACGTTGTTTCATAAGCGCAAATATCATGACCAATGCACAACATGGCTTTCGAGCAGGTCACTCTACCACAACCAATCTTTTGTTGGCTCGTCAAAATGTTCTTTTTGAAATCTGAGGGTGTATATATCGACATTATTTTTGTCGACCTCTCAAAAGCGTTCAACACCGTACCTCACGATAATTTTATCCAAACTCTTCGGCATTACTCGTTCGATTCATGGTTAATAGACTGGATTGCAGATTACCTTCATAATAGAAGGTTCTTTGTTTGTCATGATGAACCACTCTCCTCAGTCATTTCGATGACTTGTGATGTTCCATAAGGATCTTTTCTCTTACCCCTCTTGTTCACGTTGTATGTAAATAAGCTTCCTAATATGATCCATTCGCCATCTCCGATGTCCGCTGACGACTTAAAATTATGGAACCAAATAACATCGTTATTGGATGTTGACTATGTTCAGTCTGATCTCAATATGATGAACTCTTGGGCATATACTCATGGGCTCAGATTGAACGTAGCTAAGTGTGCTCATATTCATATTGGCGACGTTTCCCAAATACACAATACTATATTAGAAAAGTGATGATCCAGAAAGTCGAAAAGTTCACTGACTTGGGTGTGGTGATAACATCTGACCTAAAGACCACCTCTCACAGCGTGACTGTAGCATACCGAGCAAGCTGTCAGCTTGGCATGCTACTGCGTGTCTTCCAAAGCGTGTTCGGACCTCTTTTTGTTAAGCTATTCAACAGCTACATCCGGTTTATTCTAGTATATGCATCTCCTCCAGCATATCCTACTACAAAACGTTATCGTAAAGTTCTCTAAAAGCCTTTGAGATGGGGTTTCAAACGTGTGCGTGGGCTATTCGCTGTCTCTTATGCAGAACGTATGCGTAAATCGGGAATACAGATAATCGAGTACAGCCGTGTGAAAAGCGACTTGATGATGGTTTACAACATATTTTCGTCAAGTAGTCATCCATGCACCGATGTTCTATCTGGGTGGACCCGACTTAATCTGAGATGACATGAACGTTGCTTGCCTCGGAAATACACGTATTTTCATCCCTTCGCAATGTTTAACAGCCGCGTGATTCACATGTAGAACAGCCTCCCGATTGAAAATGTGATGACCACTAATGGGATGATTATTAAATACAGTTCCAGATCAATACAGTTCCAGATCAATACAGTTCCAGATCAATACAGTTCCAGATCAATACCGTTCTAGATCAATACAGTTCCAGATCAATACCGTTCCAGATCAATACAGTTCTAGATCAATACAGTTCCAGATCAATACAGTTCCAGATCAATACAGTTCCAGATCAATACAGTTCCAGATCAATACAGTTACAGATCAATACAGTTACAGATCAATACAGTTACAGATCAATGCAGTTACAGATCAATACAGTTACAGATCAATACAGTTACAGATCAATACAGTTACAGATCAATACAGTTACAGATCAATACAGTTCCAGATCAATACAGTTCCAGATCAATACAGTTCCAGATCAATACAGTTCCAGATCAATACAGTTCCAGATCAATACAGTTCCAGATCAATACAGTTCCAGATCAATACAGTTCCAGATCAATACAGTTCCAGATCAATACAGTTCCAGATCAATACAGTTCCAGATCAATACAGTTCCGCTCGCGGAATTTTTTTAGAGTTAACCTCTCTAATTATTAAAACATATACAGAGCCGATTACAGTTCTGCTCGCTGAAAACATATCATTTAAATTAGTAGCAAATTTAACAATTTAAACACACAAAGACGTTTATGAGAAGACGTATGAAGACAGCTACGACCCACACCAATTATGCTCAACTACAAGTACAGTGATCGACACACGAATGCAGCGTCTGGGCTACAATCGTATGCGACAACAATAGGTTTAAAAAAGACTACCTATGTGGCTTTTGTGCCAACAAACTCATACGCGACCTCTCTCATAAGAATAAATCAACCTCCAAAGTGTCTACTCAAAGACAACTACGACCGACACCAACTGTGCTACACTACAAGTACAGTGCGCGACACACGACTGCAGCGTCCGGACTACAATCGCATGCGACAACAGTAAGTCTAAAGAAGACTTCCTGTGTGGATTTTGTGCCACTAAACTCATACGCGACCTCTCCTATAAGAACATACCAACCTTTAACGTGTTCACTCAAACCACCCCAGTCGTTTCTGATGTCCTCTGTCAACCCACTGATCCTGTTACCACATGCAATTCTAGTCCCATGTCTTCAGTTCCCGACACCCCGTCTGTTCCCTTCTGTCTCGTTTCTCGATAACCTACATATCTCAACTAAAATCACCTCAAGCAACCTCCACAATCCTTCCACTCATAATCATTCCTCACATCTCTCACCAACCTCTATATTATCCAAATCCTCTTTGTCGTCCTTGTACCACATCATTCAATTTATACGAGCATAAGAAAAAAGCGTATTAATCCAGTAATCTTCTCTATATAATAAAATCAAATCAGCTATATGAGTCTACGTATTTAATATTATTATAAACTAAACAAAACATAATAATGCTAAATCAAATTTTAATAATTAAATAATAAAATTAATAATTGTTTTTAGATTTTCTATAATTTAAATAGGGTTAAAAAAATGAAATTTAAAATAAACGTCATATTTTTTTGAATTGACTAATAAATAACAGACGTTGTATCAAAATAAGAATTAGAGGTCATCAGAAAGAACTGCTATGTTATCAGGTTTCGAGCCCTACTCCTCTACCCAGCATAGCAGCGGGGCCAAATACATGCTAATGATGTATTTCCTCTGAAAACTATCTAGTATCTTATTCTAATACAAAGTATATTATTTATTATCCATCCATAAAAATTTGCCACTTAAGAGTTTAAATTTATTCTTTATATTATTGTGTTGATTTATATATTTTACTATTTTCTGCTTGATGTTATTTTTATAGTAACCTAGTTTTAAATATGTATCTATTAAATTATTTAACTGATTTTGAAGAAAGCCAATATCATTACATATTGTTGCAATTCTTAAATTTCATTATTTAATGTATTATATTTTATATTATACGGTATGCATGAATGCTCATGCAAAAATATGTTTCTTGTAAATTTAAATATGTCATCTTTACGATATAAATTAATAGTAGTTTCATTTAATGTTAATTTAATGTTCATATCTAGATATACACCTTCTTTATCATAAATATTGATTTTGTTAAGAATAAGGCTTTCTAGATAAATTTGTTCACTAATTGAATAAAAATTATTAGAATTAAATACACATATATCATCAATTAATCGAAACATATATTTCATATATTTATATTGTTTAGATTCAGTTTTTACACAGTTATGAACAAATTCATATTCTATAAAGCTTAAAAACAAGTCAGCTATAATTGGGCTACTATTACCACCCATTGGAACACCTTTTACTTGTCTAAATATAGATGTCCCTACTTTTAAATAATTTTTATTTATCAAAATATTTAAGGATTCTATTAATTCAATTTTATCCATATATTTATGTTTACTTGATAGTTTAATTTTTCTTGGATAGGCGTTATAATTATTATAACATATATATGTATATCTTTTACCGAATATAAGATTAATTAATTTTACTAACGCTTCTTTTATATCTACTAAATCTAGATTTGTATAAAGCGTACTAAAATCGTATGTATTTATATTTTGAAAATTTATTCGTTTTGTCTGTTCTAAAAATTCTTTTGTAGAATTAATACTGAAATAGTGTTTTATAGCAGTATTTATTTCGATTACATTGCAATATTTTTTAAAGTGTGCTTTAATTACTTTAAGTATTTTATTCATATAGACAGAAAGTGGTTTTAATGTACATTTAAATGCACTACATATGAACCTAGGTTTTATTGGATTTTTATGTAATTTTGGATTCCAATATAATAATGGTATAGTTTTATTATCTGATTCAACCTTTATACCCTTTTTATCCATTATAGAACAGTGACTTGCAATAATTGTTTCTAAACTCAACTCACTACGTTCATATGTTGGATTTACATTTAAATCATTAGAATTAACTTCTTTTATCAGTATATGAAGACAAATATGAAGACAAAGTTATTGCTACCTTTATCAATAGTTGTTATTATATAGTTATTTTTTAATTTAGTAAGTTCTGTATACATATCTTTATTAATTTTATCTTTTCTCTTATAATTGTTTGTTATTTTTTATTTTATTTTTAATTTTATCAAATATATAATCTTTCCAAATTTTTATCTTAGATATATTCGAGCTTTCACTATTAATCAGCTTACTAAAGTAATCATTTAAGTTATTATATAATGAATTGTAAATTTTATTTTTGTCGTTGTTATTATTTACTCTATATTTATACCCTTTTGATAGCAGCTTTCTTAATTCACAATTTTCAATTAATTCTAGATTATGGGTACATATATGTTCATTTATTTTATCAAAACTAAGACTTTTACAATTGCATTCTGTTTCCATTATGTTTCTAATATTATCGTTACATATTGATTTTAATTCTTTATTATAATTACAAATTTTTCGTTCTAATGGTGGTAGGAGTTTATACCTTATTTTAGGAATATATTTACTTAAATCTGACCCTATTATTTCTTTACTTTTAGAATTATTTAAAAGTCCGGCTATATTTATGTTATCTATACATTTATTAATGAAGTTTATGGTTAATTTATATTTTCTATTGTTATTATTAACATTTTTGTACGTATTTTGTATTACAATAACTGTCTATTATGATTTCTTAACTTACGTTTAACCGGATTATTATAATTTAGTTGTTTATTATGTATTATACTACTTCTGCCAATTTCTTGTACCACCTTATTCCATCCTAATGGGTACATGGAATTAAGCGTTTTAATCCAAAAATCTTCTTTTTCTAATAGTTTTTGATTTAATATTGATATGTTTTCTTGATTCTAGATTATGGGTACATATATATTCATTTATTTTATCAAAATTAAGACTTTTACAATTGCAATCTGTTTCCATTGTTTCTAATATTATCGTTACATATCGATTTTAATTCTTTATTATAATTACAAATATATTCTTTATTATAATTTGAAATTGACTTATTTTCTTCGATAATATGTTCTAAAATAAATAATCTACAATGTCCAATATCATGTCTTATTAATCTCATATGTTTATGTGAGATTTATATATGTGTTGGCTAAATCAAGTTTTCCACATTTGATATGTTTATCTAATTTGTTGCAGTGCACATGTACACAGAGTATTAGATACACTACATCTGTTGTATTGCAGCTGCAATTATAAGAAAATATTTACCAAAAAACATTTGTATGTCGTATCACTCACAAAGCAATTGTTATTTAGCATCACAAGCTTAGCAACTATTTACTTTATATTTTATAAATCTAAGATTCAAATGCTATATTAGTACTTCGTATGATTATGATCTTATTGTTTACATGTTACTTCTGCTAAGTTATGATTATTAAGTTGATTTTAAAGTGTCACATCCAAATCGAGTCAAATCAAACTAAACATAAAACTTGCAATCTAACATAATCTGACAGTGTGCGCCCTTCTTAAAATTTGTTAATTTTCTAAAATTATAAAATTATATCATTTACATAAATTATATAAAATCTATAGATTTTAAAATTTATCTTAATTTCAAATTTTATGTTGATGATATTATTTTATTTTGATGATTTAATTTTATATCAATGATGTTTTGATGATATCATGATAAATTTGTTCACTTATTGAATAAAAATTATTAATAATTAACATATATCTCAATATATCGGAACATATATCACGAACGAAATGATTAAAATAAAGCATGGGTCAATCGAATAAGAAAGCGTCTGTTAGATTACGAATTCAGCGTTTTCAATTTGTTAAAGCCAGGAGAAGACGTTAGCATATTTGAAAGCAAACGTTGCTTAGATTACAACCTTTGAAATGACCAAGTATTTAAATCGTTTAGATGCTAGTAGGTAGTAATAAAAAATATATTAACAATAGTATATAGTACACATATATACGATATACAATTATATATTATCTATCTTACAAACGGATGTATAAAATGTATAGATGTATCCAATCTATGTCCGACATAAGACCGAATTTTCGCACCGTATATAATTCAACAACTCTGCTTGTGACTTATGATGTTATATTAATGCAGACGAGAATTTTACGAAATACGATTCACTTCCAATAACCTTATTCGCGTTAGCCAAAATGTCATTATTTTCGACGCTAAATAATTAATCAACAATTGAATGCGATTTGATATGAATATGACTCAAAGTATGTCGGCAAACATGATATCGACAAGATATATAAAAAACGTGCGGAAATTGGCCATAGGTATGATTCTTCACTAATCCATATAAATGCAAAATTTCCTCACACAAAAAAGTAACATGTGATATAGTAGTCATGCTTTTATCAGACTCCCTTCTCAAATTTGTGAGCATAGCTCTAAGGTCTGTTTGCTTATTGACATTGAAAAATATTCAATAGCCCGGATAAATACAAAAATCTAAAAATATGGAGTATACGATTTCTGAAGTATCGGATGTTAATGAAACAGTCAAACATTGATCATTGTTTTTATCAAAGCTGTAAACCATTATGGAATTTCATGCAAAGAACAACACATTTTTCATTTATGTGATACATACACTAGAACATACTATTTTCGCAGATCTGTTGTCCTTCTTCAGTTGTAGAAGTGAATTGATTAAAGTAGTTAGGGAAATACATGAGCGTCCAACAGAACATGGAGTATTAGCTATATCTAATTCAGAAGGAATCGTCAAATTTCAAGTTTTGGTCTCACTGGTTTTAGAAAATCATGGCCTCTTCGCGAATGATCTAATAAAATTGCATTGCGAACAAAACAACCTTGATAATAATAAACAGTTCGAATAATAAACAGCTCAATAATAAAAAGATCAAAGTTAAGTAGGTAGGAAAACTGATTGATTGCATATATAAACAATGGAAACATGTACTCGCACCTTCATCATCTAAAACTGCACCAGAATTGTGTAATGCACCACAAATACAGAGCCCCATTGATGGAATATCATTTTGATATTGTTGGACCGCAAATTATAAGTCCAGACAAAAATCCGGATGGTAAATAGGCAGCAACATTAATTCAAATCCTTTTCTGTCCTCATTAGGGGGTCTGACGAGAATTTTTGTGTATTCAGCATTCAGTTGTTGATATGATATCATTGATTTGTTCTCGAGTACAACTAACCCGATTTTGTTGATGTACTGAAAAACATGACTTATGAGGAAAACACTAAAACAATTGATCATCAAGAACGGTTGAACAAAAGCCGTTTTTGCCTTTCTAAAACCGAGAATGGGTGCATATACTATGATGCTTGCATATGGTAATCTAATTCACTGTCATATGTATAAAGGAGCCGACAATAATGACACAATCAACTGGAAATTTAGACTACCTCACATCACATTTGCGGCTGAAATTAAATAAAGTAATATCCGTGTCTACATTGATTCGTTTCCTACTGTGTATCGACGCTACACAGGCTGTACTTATTCAATCATCGAGATAAAAAAGACGAACTTTTATTAATTCAACGACATTGGAAACAATTTTTATGACTACTATTTGAAAATATTTAAAAGGAATATTTTTTGTTTGAAAAAGTATTTTTGTTAATATATCTTTTTCTTTTTGTTACAGCACATTAACATATTAAAAATCCTTGAAGTTGTTCGTTTTAATCGTCGCCATCTAAAAACATATTAAATATATGTTTATAACATATATTTAACATATGTTAAAATTTTTTAAACATATTTTTAACATATGTTAAAAACATGTTTTTATGCATATAAAAACATATGTAAACATATTATATAAGATATGCATATATATGAACAATTAGAAAAATTTGAAATATCAATTAGAAATATCATAAGTAAATACTTACAATTGTTGGAGCAAAAAATTATACGCAGAAGTATTGATAGCGGAATTGGGACATCAAGGAAGCATTATCACATTTTTCGTCATTTTACAAAACATTCCTGAACACATTTCTCTCTCATTGCATAATTTGGAATCAAAGTAAACAACTATATATTTTAATAGTCCAGTTAGACGTAAGCCAAGAAGCTAGTTGATGACACAATCAGCTGATAATTTTGACTACCTTATTTGCGGCTGAAATTAAGTAAAGGAATAGCCGTGTCTACATCGATCCGTTTACAACCGACGGATCGATTTATCGACGCTTCACATGCTGTACTTATTTAACCCTAAAGATGAACTTTTATTAATTCCACGACATTAGAAACAATTTTGAATGACTATTATTTGAAAATATTTAAAAGGAATATTTTTTGTTTGAAAAAGTATTTTTGTTAATATATCTTTTTCTTTTTGTTACAGCACATTAACAGATTAAAAATTCTTGAAGTTGTTCGTTTTAATCGTCGCCATCTAAGA
The DNA here is from genome assembly GCA_012934845.2 of Pomphorhynchus laevis. Taxonomy (NCBI): domain Eukaryota; kingdom Metazoa; phylum Acanthocephala; class Palaeacanthocephala; order Echinorhynchida; family Pomphorhynchidae; genus Pomphorhynchus; species Pomphorhynchus laevis. The sequence continues at coordinate 9,565 of WNNJ02001145.1, read as the reverse complement.
AGTTTCTTATTTCTAAAAATGCTGATATCTTCTCCTGGCTTAACCAGATCGAGAACGCTGTAATCCAAATCCAGCAAACGTTGTCTTATCTGGTTAAGCCAGGTTTGATCTCGGTTATTTTGCATATTAAATTTATTTATTTTGCAGTTTTCTAACATATTTGACTCTTCCATTAATTTATCCGATCCAAACCAATAATCCTCTTCAAATTGTATACATTTTTCTTGGTAGCTATGATTTGTCATTGTTGCTTTATTCCAATGCTCAACTCGCTTTATTTTTTCTTGGTTGTCATCTTTATTTCTTACCCTCAGTTGATAAAATACAACAGCAAATAGAGCAATAAAGCTCGTATAACCAACTATTACAAGCATTAGCATATTAAATGTAAAGATCATTTTGAACACATTGATCATTGAGCATGTCTTTATAATAAACGTCAGATTGTCATGGTTACAAAACAAATTTAAATTAATTAAAGTAGCGATCCGAGTTTTCCTATTTTATAATATAAATTAATTAAAAAAATGATAATTTATAAATGAAAAATAAATACGTTTATAAGATTTAATTTAATTAAGTTTTTCTAAATTAAAATATGAAATTAAAATTCAAAATAAAAATTAATGTGTGGTCGAAGCGACGGAGACGTGGGAGCACTCGAACGGCGGAGTTGATGGTGCTTTGTAGGGGTATGATTTTGGATGTTGGAGAATTGGTAAAAAAGCCCGAGGCAGTTATCGATTTTATGGAAGAGAAGCGATTAAAGAAGATACATACAAGAACAGAAATCGGTAAGGGTGCGGATAAGGCGGATGCCATGGAGAATTATGTTAGATGAGCGGACCTTGTCATGTACGAAAGTTCTCCGTTTCGCACGAACTTATCTGATAAATCTAAAACGTTATAAAGGATGATCGGAAGATCTGGAACAGTAGTAGATCTATAACCATGATAAAACTTGTTGTAGATAGCAGTTAAGAGATGTTGGATATCCACATAAATCGAAATACGTTTCGGATAGCCCAATTTAGACTTACAACCGATCTTGGACATTAATTTAATAGAGAGCACAGTAATCACTATTACAAAGAAAATGATAATACGCGATACTGTCGGTTCCTGATACGCCTTGTAAATACAATATTTAGAGTAGCACCATTGACATGATTGGGTTTTCTACAATGTTGCACCTAAAATAGTTCAACAAGAAATAAATCACGAAATTGTTTTGATACGCCTTTGCAGGGTTGACATTTAATTCATATTCTAATCTACATTTAGAAGGTTGAAGTCACCTAAAAAGGATAAATTTCTGGGATGAAAAAAAATTAGATAATATAGGCCGATCTGTTCTCAAGGCCGATCAATTCCTTAGACCGATCTGTTCTCAAAATGAAATACAAAGACCTACAAACAACATAACAATCCCATAAACCTTGTTTATAATCAACATATGTACTTAAAGATACAACGATGATCATACTAGACAAGTTCGACGAGGTTTTGAAGTACTAAATAGTGATAGTAGGCTTGACATTTTCAATAAATCTGTCGACAATAACTATATATTTGCAGAGCATTAGTGTGCATTGCTATACATTATTTAAGGATTTAATTATATCAGAATTACTAACTTTGCATCAATTACGATTGGGACATCTAGTATGTGTCTCTGAAAAAAAACTTACGAAATTTAGCAGTTCTAGCGAAGGGGCACAGTGATCACTGTTAACAATCAGAGTACATGGTGTGAATTTGAAATATCATCAATACCCGTAGTGAATATTATATATATAATATTGACTGAAATCAAAAATATAAGTATGATTACGAGTATGATGTATAAAGAACTGCCATTTAAACTAGGATCGTTATGATAACTTTATTTCCATTGTACATGTGTTAAATAAACCTCGTTGGTTTAGTCTGTTATACTCTATTACCACAATATCATGTCAACTAAGAGTAAATCGATGAGATAAATATCCTCCCCAGAACATTTTTATGTATTCTGGTTAATCCAGTCTATATTTGGTAAGTTTAAATCACCGGGTTACATAAATTTTAGTTTTCGAGCCCGAAAACTAATCTACAGAAGCTAATTTACGAACACGAAAAGGTTAGTATATTTAGTTACAATGCTCATTTGTTTGAACTTAAGTCAATTTGACCTTAAGTTTAGATAATAAATTTAAAATTTCATATGTTTGAAAATTCTTAATAAATAGTTGATTATATTATTTAAAAACCTTACAATTCCCATACCGGGAATCGAACCCGGGCCGCCGGCGTGAAAGGCCGGAATCCTAACCACTAGACCATATGGGATACCAGATGGTAACTAATCCCAGGCATCCAGGCGACGTTGCGGGGAAAATGAAAGAATAGCAGTCTCAACGGTATCCGAATCCACTGACAAAGACAAACAAATAGGCGGAGAATGTACCTGTTGATGAACACGGCCGTTGGGATGCAATGGCATTAATGTTTCTAGCGTAACATTAGATGTTTCACATATCCCATCTGAGGTGAGTCGTCGCATGGTTTTCCTGTAGTTTCCGCCCCTTACAAGTTCGATAACCTCTGTGCAAAGTCGATTGACGGATGAAGAGTTTCGAGAATATAGGGATGTACTCTGAATCAGCAGATCACTCAAACACTCATTCACCTTTCCATCGGCAAACCATTCTAGTCGTTAGTTAATTCTAGATCCGATGTGAACTCGACCCTTAATCTGTCCTGTTGATGAGCACAGGCATAATTTGGGGAAGCATATCAGAAGCGCCCAATCGTAAACAGTCCGTGAGCAGAGGGATCTGTCGATCATACCAGACAACAACTCAGAGGCTTGGCGTCTTAAGTTCCAAGGTATTTGCTTGATTGTGGTAGTGGGCATTTGTCAAACTTTACGCAGAAGAACGGTTGGATCCATGACGTCATTTGTCGCCACTGTGAATATTGGTCGAATACACAGAGTTGTTCTCAACTGTCGTTAGACTAGGTAGAGTAGAGGGCAATGAGGTTGACGACGTGGTAGCAGTCAGAAGCTGTCCGGAACCCAAGCAACGCATATCAATTAGACCGTCTATCTACAATCCAGTCTATATTTGGTAAGTTAAAATCACCGGGTAATATAAATATTAGTTTTCGAGACCGAAAACTAATCTACAAAAGCTAATTTACGAACACGAAAAGGTTAGTATATTTAGTAACAATGCTCATTTGTTTGAACTTAAGTCAATTTGACCTTAAGTTTAGATAATAAATTTAAAATTTCATATGTTTGAAAATTCTTAATAAATAGTTGATTTTATTATTTAAAAACCTTACAATTCCCACACCGGGAATCGAACCCGGGCCGCCGGCGTGAAAGGCCGGAATCCTAACCACTAGACCATATGGGATACCAGATGGTAACTAATCCCAGGCATCCAGGCGACGTTGCGGGGGAAAATGAAAGAATAGCAGTCTCAACGGTATCCGAATCCACTGACAAAGACAAACAAATAGGCGGAGAATGTACCTGTTGATGAACACGGCCGTTGGGATGCAATGGCATTAATGCCGCTAGCGTAACATTAGATGTTTCACATATCCCATCTGAGATGAGTCGTCGCATGGCTTTCCTGTAGTTTCCGCCCCTTACAAGTTCGATAACCTCTGTGCAAAGACGATTGACGGATAAAGAGTTTCGAGAATATGGGGATTTACTCTGATTCAGCAGATCACTCAAACACTCATTCACCTTTCCATCAGCAAACCATTCTAGTCGTTAGTTAATTCTAGATCCGATGTGAACTCGACCCTTAATCTGTCATGTTGATGAGCACAGGCATAATTTGGGGAAGCATAGCAGAAGCGCCCAATCGTAAACATTCCGTGAGCAGAGGGCTCTGTCGATCAAACCAGACAACAACTCAGAGGCTTGGCGTCTTAAGTTCCAAGGTATTTGCTTGACTGTGGTAGTGGGAATTTGCCAAACTTTACGCAGAAGAACGGTTGGATCCATGACGTCATTGTCGCCACTGTGAATATTGGTCGAATACACAGAGTTGTTCTCAACTGTCGTTAGACTAGGTAGAGTAGCGGGCAATGAGGTCGACGACGTGGTAGCAGTCAGAAGCTGTCCGGAACCCAAGAACCGCATATCAATTGGATAGTCTATCTACAATCCAGTCTATATTTGGTAAGTTAAAATCACCGGGTAATATAAATATTAGTTTTCGAGACCGAAAACTAATCTACAAAAGCTAATTTACGAACACGAAAAGGTTAGTATATTAAGTTACAATGCTCATTTGTTTGAACTTAAGTCAATTTGACCTTAAGTTCAGATAAGTAATTTAAAATTTCATATGTTTGAAAATTCTTAATAAATAGTTGATTATATTATTTAAAAACCTTACAATTCCCACACCGGGAATCGAACCCGGGCCGCCGGCGTGAAAGGCCGGAATCCTAACCACTCGACCATATGGGATACCAGATGGTAACTAATCCCAGGCATCCAGGCGACGTAGCGGGGGATAATGAAAGATTAGCAGTCTCAACGGTATCCGAATCCACTGACAAAGACAAACAAATAGGCGGAGAATGTACCTGTTGATGAACACGGCCGTTGGGATGCAATGGCATTAATGCCTCTAGCGTAACATTAGTTGTTTCACATATCCCATCTGAGGTGAGTCGTCGCATGGCTTTCCTGTAGTTTCCGCCCCTTACAAGTTCGATAACCTCTGTGCAAAGTCGATTGACGGATGAAAAGTTTCGAGAATATGGGGATTTACTCTGATTCAGCAGATCACTCAAACACTCATTCACCTTTCCATCAGCAAACCATTCTAGTCGTTAGTTAATTCTAGATCCGATGTGAACTCGACCCTTAATCTGTCCTGTTGATGAGCACAGGCATAATTTGGGGAAGCATAGCAGAAGCCCCCAATCGTAAACATTCCGTGAGCAGAGGGCTCTGTCGATCAAACCAGACAACAACTCAGAGGCTTGGCGTCTTAAGTTCCAAGGTATATGCTTGACTGTGGTAGTGGGCATTTGCCAAACTTTACGCAGAAGAACGGTTGGATCCATGACGTCATTGTCGCCACTGTGAATATTGGTCGAATACACAGAGTTGTTCTCAACTGTCGTTAGACTAGGTGGAGTAGAGGGCAATGAGGTCGACGACGTGTTAGCAGTCAGAAGCTGTCCGGAACCCAAGCAACGCATATCAATTGGACCGTCTATCTACAATCCATTCTATATTTGATAAGTTAAAATCACCGGATTGATTCATTCGAATTGAGTTATCTTTCTTACGAATAATTACTATTGGACTTGCCAACTCTATATATTCTTTTCTTGTATCTACTATCTAAATAATTTTGTTTTGAATCGGCCGGTATAATTCGTTCTTTACTGTTTGTTGTAAAGCCAATGGAATGCGACGAGTTGGTAAACATTTGGGTTGGGCCTAGTTACTAATACATAAACTTGCTTCGTAATTTCGAATACTGCCTATCGCGTCCGCAAATAAATCCGACGCACCAACCAGCCAATGATTTAGTCGTTCATCCATGATTATGTCTTCAGTTAGTGAGAACAGCGAAACTTAATTAGGCCATTTTAATTTAAAAGCATGAATCCATGGTCGCCCAAATAGAGGTTGCCACCTTCCTTCTACCACTTCTGCTGTCAAATATAAGGATACATCCCGAATTCGTACATACATCACAGCTTCCCATAGTTTGTACACTGCCTCCCGCATAAGTGTGAATATACTTTACGTTTGTTAACTTAGGACAACCAATTTTGTGCCACAGCTCAACGGAAATAATAGAGACTGCAGCACCTGTATCATATATCATGTTTGTGAGAACTTTATTTAAACTTACATGGATGATGGCGTACCTTTGTTTGAATTTACCGTTCTAGGTTCTGTATAATCCACTTTAATAGTTGCAATCGAATCCATCAAATTCGTCATCATGAGCTGTGTTTTCAACCAGACATTGATCTATTGCATAAACTTGTTGCATTGTCCGCTATTTACAGCACCTTTTCATATGTTCTCTTCTTTTACATTTATGACACGAAACTTTTTTCGCCCTACAAACGTCGTCTGTGTGTTTTAGGGATCCGCAGCGACCGCATCCCTTACGAGAATTTGAATTATTTAATTCGTTTTGCGAAACTCTTTGATATCTGTCTCTAATGCTGAACACATCATTTTGTTTATCTCCTTTTAACTCGATTCCTGGCTTTTTCATCAATTGCTTAGTACGTTGAGTCATCTCCCACGCAGTTGCAATTTTCAATACCTCCTCAGGGTTAGGGTCGTCATGTTGTAATAGCAATGTGCGAAGCTGATCAACTGGTGGATGCACAATAAACATATCTTTAAGTCTATCGTTGATAGCGTCCTCTTCAGTACGAATTTTCGCATTGAGAAAATGGCAAGTATTTGCCAATCCTTTAATTTCTGCAATCCATTCCATATGTGTTTGACCCGTCTGTAATCGACATTGAGAAACATATATCGTGCATCAGCAATACGTATCGGTTGATCAAAATGTTTAGACAAGACAGTCACTGTGTCAATGAACAAAATATTATCGCTCATAAATTGAGGTTGCAGTTTGCGTCAGAGTTGGGATAATTATGTTCCGCAGCTGGACAATAAACATTTTTTACTTCGCTGCTAACTGTTGATAACATTTGCCAATAACATGTGTTTGAATTGTCCCAGATAATCACACCAATTGTCGACTGGCATGTCAAACTGCTTGAATTGAAATGTCGTTGAATTTCCCATTCGTCCCATTAACCCCAACAGTTGTCTTTGTAAATCCATATTCTGATGCCATAGTTGACGTACCAGACTTTCGTCTTCGAGCTGAACATGCTCATTGGGGTGTTCTGTAAGATCACCCTCGTTGCCAGTTGTTACGTTCTGATTCTCAACATTCATTGAAACAACAGCAATGTTTTTTTGATAGAAACAGAAACCAAAAAACCGTTGTCAAAAACTACACAAGCGTTTATATACAATACATCAAGATAAATAGCGCCAGTGAAATCCTTACGGAAAGAACGATTGCTGCTCAATGCAATTGTCATCAGGCAACCCTTTCATGTTGTACATGACAGGAACGTTGTTTCATAAGCGCAAATATCATGACCAATGCACAACATGGCTTTCGAGCAGGTCACTCTACCACAACCAATCTTTTGTTGGCTCGTCAAAATGTTCTTTTTGAAATCTGAGGGTGTATATATCGACATTATTTTTGTCGACCTCTCAAAAGCGTTCAACACCGTACCTCACGATAATTTTATCCAAACTCTTCGGCATTACTCGTTCGATTCATGGTTAATAGACTGGATTGCAGATTACCTTCATAATAGAAGGTTCTTTGTTTGTCATGATGAACCACTCTCCTCAGTCATTTCGATGACTTGTGATGTTCCATAAGGATCTTTTCTCTTACCCCTCTTGTTCACGTTGTATGTAAATAAGCTTCCTAATATGATCCATTCGCCATCTCCGATGTCCGCTGACGACTTAAAATTATGGAACCAAATAACATCGTTATTGGATGTTGACTATGTTCAGTCTGATCTCAATATGATGAACTCTTGGGCATATACTCATGGGCTCAGATTGAACGTAGCTAAGTGTGCTCATATTCATATTGGCGACGTTTCCCAAATACACAATACTATATTAGAAAAGTGATGATCCAGAAAGTCGAAAAGTTCACTGACTTGGGTGTGGTGATAACATCTGACCTAAAGACCACCTCTCACAGCGTGACTGTTGCATCCCGAGCAAGCTGTCAGCTTGGCATGCTACTGCGTGTCTTCCAAAGCGTGTTCGGACCTCTTTTTGTTAAGCTATTCAACAGCTACATCCGGTTTATTCTAGTATATGCATCTCCTCCAGCATATCCTACTACAAAACGTTATCGTAAAGTTCTCTAAAAGCCTTTGAGATGGGGTTTCAAACGTGTGCGTGGGCTATTCGCTGTCTCTTATGCAGAACGTATGCGTAAATCGGGAATACAGATAATCGAGTACAGCCGTGTGAAAAGCGACTTGATGATGGTTTACAACATATTTTCGTCAAGTAGTCATCCATGCACCGATGTTCTATCTGGGTGGACCCGACTTAATCTGAGATGACATGAACGTTGCTTGCCTCGGAAATACACGTATTTTCATCCCTTCGCAATGTTTAACAGCCGCGTGATTCACATGTAGAACAGCCTCCCGATTGAAAATGTGATGACCACTAATGGGATGATTATTAATACAGTTCCAGATCAATACAGTTCCAGATCAATACAGTTCCAGATCAATACCGTTCTAGATCAATACAGTTCCAGATCAATACCGTTCCAGATCAATACAGTTCTAGATCAATACAGTTCCAGATCAATACAGTTCCAGATCAATACAGTTCCAGATCAATACAGTTCCAGATCAATACAGTTACAGATCAATACAGTTACAGATCAATACAGTTACAGATCAATGCAGTTACAGATCAATACAGTTACAGATCAATACAGTTACAGATCAATACAGTTACAGATCAATACAGTTACAGATCAATACAGTTCCAGATCAATACAGTTCCAGATCAATACAGTTCCAGATCAATACAGTTCCAGATCAATACAGTTCCAGATCAATACAGTTCCAGATCAATACAGTTCCAGATCAATACAGTTCCAGATCAATACAGTTCCAGATCAATACAGTTCCAGATCAATACAGTTCCGCTCGCGGAATTTTTTTAGAGTTAACCTCTCTAATTATTAAAACATATACAGAGCCGATTACAGTTCTGCTCGCTGAAAACATATCATTTAAATTAGTAGCAAATTTAACAATTTAAACACACAAAGACGTTTATGAGAAGACGTATGAAGACAGCTACGACCCACACCAATTATGCTCAACTACAAGTACAGTGATCGACACACGAATGCAGCGTCTGGGCTACAATCGTATGCGACAACAATAGGTTTAAAAAAGACTACCTATGTGGCTTTTGTGCCAACAAACTCATACGCGACCTCTCTCATAAGAATAAATCAACCTCCAAAGTGTCTACTCAAAGACAACTACGACCGACACCAACTGTGCTACACTACAAGTACAGTGCGCGACACACGACTGCAGCGTCCGGACTACAATCGCATGCGACAACAGTAAGTCTAAAGAAGACTTCCTGTGTGGATTTTGTGCCACTAAACTCATACGCGACCTCTCCTATAAGAACATACCAACCTTTAACGTGTTCACTCAAACCACCCCAGTCGTTTCTGATGTCCTCTGTCAACCCACTGATCCTGTTACCACATGCAATTCTAGTCCCATGTCTTCAGTTCCCGACACCCCGTCTGTTCCCTTCTGTCTCGTTTCTCGATAACCTACATATCTCAACTAAAATCACCTCAAGCAACCTCCACAATCCTTCCACTCATAATCATTCCTCACATCTCTCACCAACCTCTATATTATCCAAATCCTCTTTGTCGTCCTTGTACCACATCATTCA
>WNNJ02001144.1:0-37104 GCA_012934845.2 Pomphorhynchus laevis | reverse complement strand
CATTTATTTAATGTATGTAATTAGAAATTTAATGTATATTATAAATATATTATTATATTATTATAATATATAATAATATATTATTTTTATTTTTATTAAATAAATATTGATCAGTATATCGATTAATGAATATCGATTAATAAATAAATAATTAAATAATTAAATAATTAATAAATATCGATTATTGAAAATAGCACTTAATGATAAAATAAATGTTTCCTAAATAAAAAGTAATTCCAAACAATGCTGTAATTATATATTCACCATTTATGAAACAAAATATTATTTAGACATCATCATGGTAACGAATTCTTCGTAGTTAACTTGACCGTCCCCATCAATATCTGCTTCGCGTATCATTTCATCTACTTCTTCATCTGTTAGTTTTTCGCCAAGGTTAGTCATCACATGTCGTAGTTCAGCGGCTGATATGAATCCATTACCATCTTTATCAAATACCCTAAATGCTTCACGAATTTCTTCTTCACTGTCAGTGTCCTTCATTTTCCGGGCCATCATTGTCAGGAATTCAGGAAAATCAATCGTTCCATTTCCATCGGCGTCTACTTCATTAATCATATCTTGTAGTTCAGCTTCCGTTGGATTCTGTCCTAGTGACCGCATTACAGTTCCTAGCTCTTTTGTAGTAATCGTACCATCGCCATCTTTGTCAAACAGAGAAAACGCCTCTTTAAACTCTGCAATCTGTTCTTCTGTTAACTGATCTGCCATATGCAATCTTTTTAAATTATTTATGAAATAGCAACAAATGTGGATTGTCTTCAATTAATGCACAATTATAACCTAAACTGATCTATAACAAAAAAGCCATTTTATTACTTATTATGTTAATGATTAGTAAATTAAAAAATATCATATTTAAACCGTGTTTGCTATTTAACAATCGATTCAAATGTCAGTTAATATAAATATAATATATAAATAGCTATGTGTTATAAAACAATATAAAAAACAGGTAGAATGAAGTATTTGTCTGTCAGGTTTTAGCTCGTTTTGCTAAAATATTATACTATTCAATTCAAATCCACTATCATCTTAAGAGGGATTGTGTGATTAAAGCAATCGTATTTTGCAATAATATTTTATCTCACAAAACACTAGTTTATAAGACGTATTTAATCTGAAAACCAGATTAAATATGGTTGTCAGATTTTTTCTGACAACCACTGGTCGATGTGTCGGGTCGTGGATACAGTGCACTCAACTCCCGCTTCACCACGAGTTAAGTCTTCGGGCGAAGCTTTCGGTTTCCCGCGCAATCTTTGTTAATATCTTAACCTATGAACATGAGCTTTGGGTTATGATCGAAAGGATAATATCTCGGATACAGGCGACCGAAATGAGATTCCTTCTCGGTGTGGCAGGTCTTAGCCTTTGAGATAAAATTAGGAATTCGGTCATCCGGGATGGACTCGGAGTAAAGTTGCTGCTTCTCCACATCGAAGAAAGTCAGCTGAGGTGGCTAGTACACGTTTTGAGGATATCCAGAGATCGCCTTTCTCGAAGGGTTTTCCAGACCTGATTTTCTGGAAAGAGACTTCGAGGTAGACCTCGATACCGGTGGAACGATTTTGCACTATAAATTTAAAAATAAAACCTACCGACAAACAAAGTCCAAGGGTCAATAATCGTGTAAAGCGGAAGAAGCGTTATGCATACTGTAATGTTAAAGTGACGAAGTATATTTATTGTTCAATAAATATTGCTTAACATACGTTTATTGAGCGAATATAATATGAACCTTATCTGTTTAGCGCAAACACCCTGTCTAATAATACTTTATGGGACGTATTTAATCTGAAAATTCTACGGTGGAAAAATCAGTTTAAGTACTAAAAAGAAAAAAGATTAAGTACTAAAAAGTGTTTTAAAATTAAAAATGTCATATTCTAACAATATATTAGTAGTCGGCGTTTAAATCCTCATATTTAGACACGATGATGATTATAAATATGCTTATCAATTTTTTTATATTGTAAATCGACAAACCCTTAACCATCTTCCTGCTGTAACTCAATCCCTATTCTTTTTCCAACAGCAATGATCTGAGCTGACATTAGAGATACCTTATTTTACATATAAGACAAATCAAGGTTAGAATTTTGCGAAATTCTAACCGTGATTACTAAGACCATATTCTCTCTCTAATGAATCCCCATCAATTGCTAAATTTTTTCACAATAAAATTGGATCGTCTAATTACGTAAACTTCGACTTATAATTCGACGTATAATTCAACGAATAATTCACATGCCAATAAAACGCGAGAAAAGTAAAAGATTTTCTCGCATTAATAAAGAATTGGTTTTCTTATTTCTTCCATAATAAATTAAAAATTTTGCATTTTTATGATTTTGATTTTTTGATTAGATTATTAGATCAATTTAATCCGCCAAAAGGAATCCCAATTCCTTTTCCAGAAGCAATTATACATATCTGTACTTATCGCATTAACACTTACGATTGAACAAAATGTGTTTAACGAAATTATTGGTAAGATACATTAATACAATATAAATACATAAATTATACAAAATCACAAAACCAGTAAAAGATATCGCCACTGCCGGATCATCCAACAGAGTTACATTTACGAGTTTCACTTCTACTCCAATTGGCGTCTACTAATGGTATACAGAGTGGCCAGAAAACTGATTTTAAATTTTTGGCCAATGTATTGCGGTTACTGCACATTGAATAGTGCATTTAGACACAATTGTGAAAAATATTTTAAGTTTGTGAATCACAATATCACATGATTTACAATCTCGTTAGGTGGATGTATTTAGGTTTCCCTTTGCATTAAGTACTGGGGTGCATACACAACTGATTAGTAATAACCGCGAAACGGCAGTCCTCAGAATTGCTAATTTCTATCATAGGCTAGAAATTGTTCATAGATTATCAATGATCTCGTGGTAATGTTATTATTTTCGCAATTATTTCTATTTAATTGGGAGTCTACCGTTACTTATCTCTAAGTATATCATTATATTTATTCGGATCAGCAAACAGGATTACTCGAATGATATCAAATTAAGAAATGCTACCTATATCTAAGTATATCATTGTATCCACTTGTAGAACTATATATTACATATCACACATTGAACTGAATATCCTTTCATAAGGTATTAAAAGGGGTGCACTTTAACCTAGATAACATCGTGGGATGTTTATTCTTAATACATTAATTAACAGATGATATGACTGACATAACCAATCATTCAGCACTGAAATTATTTTTATTCAATTCAAAAACATTAATATAATATTATTGATAACCCAATATTCATTTGATATTTTAATATTTGGAGTAAATGCGATAATTAAATTTATTCTAAAAAATAATCCAATTTTATCAACGTAATAATTTAAATATAATTATATTAAAATATTTTAATATAGTTAAAATATTTATATTAAATATTAAATATTTTATTAATACATTAATAATATATGCTTATTATTACAATATATTATTTTATATATAAAATATATATTTTATATATGATTTTCGAGAAAGATTATCAGTCAGATAATATGTTGGTCGATTGGCATACAGATAAGAATTTATGCATGTGGAAGTGAGGAACACAACATAATAAAAACATAATTGCAAAGTAATTAAAACAAATCAAAATGTTTAGATAGAACATGTACTAACAATTGTTCCATTTTCTACATCATATATATTTAATCCAGCCACAACTACCAGAGATCGTGAGACATATCGATCACTGACTTATTTACTTCAATGACTAAGCGAACATTCTTGGATGTTACGATTTTTTACCCACAGCAGCAAGCTCTTGAACACATTTGACTATTACTAAAATCGCAAGGCTAAATATTTGAAAGAACGCGTAATAGACATCGAAAATGGATCTTTTATTCCATTTATGATGTCGACTTCTAACGGATTAGGTCCATAAACCAATGCGATACTTAAAAAAATTTCACTGTTAAAATTTCAATCGGACTCAACGAAATATCGTTGCATTTCCAACTCAAGTAAGCGAATCTCTATCTTATTAATTAAAGCAAATGTATGGTAATTAAGAGGCCACGTTTAGCCCCGAGGAAAATGTTTTAGAGAAGAAATTTCAACAAATTTAATGTTTTTACCTTCGAAATTTTATTTTTTAATAGCAAATAATATAATTTTATTAAAATTATTACTTAATAGTATATTAAATATTTATATTAAATATTTTTATATATATCCAACTCCTTGATTATTAAATTTCCTAATCCTATTTTTAAATTACTAACAGAATTGCATTTTAAATATGATTTAAAATAACGGCTAAAGCTTGACCTCGTGAACTCTTGATGTTTTTTTCTGTTTTTTTTTATTCGATGTGATGCTTCAGCTCTTTTGAAAGTCGACATATAATAATAAATTGCATTCAGAATTGCATTAGGGAATAATATTTAAACCAAAAATGATTTTGGTAAAAATAATCTTACCTGCAGTTGTTATTTTGCTTACTGAGGATGATCTCGCATGTGAATTTTTGTCGTTAGTAAATTTCTGTCTTTAGACTATCAGAAATTTCATTACAAAACTGCATTTTTTGTAATCGCCTTTTGTTTGGGATAATCTAGTCATGCAATTTTACATAAAATTCCCAAATTGTTAAAAGTAAAAACAGAGAGATAGAGTCCTTCACATCTATCGATATATGCAGAAGAAAAACACTTAAATAGCGATAAAAGTTTATTACGATTTGCATCTTTTGAGATGGTAGAGTCGTTTAAAAACCCTGTCATTTAAGATTTATGTATGACGACGATTTGTGATAAAACTTTAGATTTTCATTCGATGTAAAATCTATGAACATCACTAGACATGGAGGACGATAAATATGTGTGCAGGCAGGTGCTTTCAATATTTTGTATTGATTACGTCAAATTAGAAACCAAGTTTTGAATTTAATTGGCAGATTTGCCCGTTTAAAAGATAATGTTTTTTCACAAAACATAATTACTATTATTACTAATCAGAAATACAATGTTTTAAACAGGTGATTCTCTAGTTATACTAACGTTTTTATACAACTTTTTTTTATAGTTGCGTAATTTTCAGTTTCTATTGGAGTTCCACTTACACATTGTAAAAGAACATGTCATTTTAAACATATATCCCTCTCCTGTATTATTAATCACACACGTGATTATTAGTTTGTGATATCACATTTAGCTAATTCGTTCGTCGCGTTATTATTGTACAAACAATGATGCAAATACAGTATGCAATCTTGTGATAATAACACGAAAAAAAAATTCAATGATGAACAAGTAGTTCACACCATTTGCATTCGATCATTTGATCAAATAATCTCATTCACTGTATATCATATTTGCTATCCGTGTGATTGAAAAACGTGACGACCACGACGAACCACGAACGATCAAAATTAAATATCATAAATATATTTTGATGCACTGTCGTAATGAACGTCGCATCTGGTCTACAAATTTAAGTGAGCATATAAATGAATCCGATCTAGGCTAAGAATTAAATTTCCTTTAGAAACTATAGATATTAAGTTTAAAATTTATTATTTTGTTCCCAATTGTAATTGGTATGTAAAATAAACATACCGATTTAATTATATCAAAACATTGAAATACATTGTTGGCTTGTCTTTGCCCTATTAAAATGATTAGTTGATGATTATGAACAGAATGCTGATAGCATATCAGTTCATTCTTCTAACCTCAAATTTTTATTCTATATTTATTCAGTTCATAAAAATACTGAGTTATTTAAATAATATTAAATAGATTTTTATAAAAAATTTTTAAGAAACTTTCCTAAAAAATTATTAGGCACATGATAATTGAAAGGATTGAAATAATTGAAAATTTTAATCTAACTCTTGATCGATAGTAAATATACTGGCTTAAGGTTTATCTTACTTTTGTAATTTATTAAAATATAGATAGGCTTTCAATCTTTTAAATAATGAAGCCAAAGTCAGTTTTCATTTCAGCTTTTTTAATTAAAACTATATTTTTATACATATCTATATTTTTATCATTTACACAGACATTATTATGTACACATGGATTAGACAGAAATAAGCTGTTCTGTCCGCTCATTGTACACAACTCATAGAAACAAAATATCAGTAAGGAGCAATTTAAAGATAAAGTTTCTTAAGGTTGTTTTAATCTACATGTCTTATCCAACTGTTGACCAAAGCCTTGAATTGGATAAGTGATGATGCAGCCACCTTAAATTTCACCAATTTTTATTTCCTTAACATAATTTCCGTTCATCCAAATACTGTGCTATAAAAATTCATTTTAGAAAAAAAATTACATTTGTAAATTTATATAGTACAGCATATCGTATCGTAAGTATATCCTATCTCTTTAAATTTCAGTTTTAAATTATAAAGTATAAACTCTTAGAATTTCAAAATTCAGGAAAATTTGTAATCATATTTTTTAATATTTTGTGATTTAACATGTAACATATTTGTGAATGTTATGAAATAACATTTGCATAACATGCCATTAACTGACCAGTGCCGAGTAGTATAGTCACGTCATATACGAGGCTGCTCAAGAAGTCTCAATTCGCAATAACAAAACGTCTATCAGATCAATATCGTACAAGCTCACCATCTGTAACGTGGCTTACCTTCTGTATATTTTAATAGGCATTTTTCTTGAACAGTAATGAGGAAGAACTTCCCGCTTAAGCATGAGGGAACCTTTTTGTTCATTAGAGGACAAAAATATGATAAAATTGAAAAGTTTGTTGCATCGGACATTAATAGTTAGATGTTTATTTTAGCAATCTCATACATTTACACGACATGTGTCTTATGAGCTGTTAGTGTATCTATCTTTGCAGCTCATGTAAGAGTAGTCTAACTTAATCGAATAGTTGAGAATTCAGCTCTTAATGGCTGTTCAACTTAATCGAAGAGTTTGAAGTTAATGGAATCAGATGAACAAGGCAAGATTATTACCAGTATAATTGAGAGAATTTTAAAAATATAATTTTGATGTCTATTATTTTTATTAATTTTATCTTTTATGATGCAATCTTTGCGATAAACCAAAGGTAGCGATCTCTAAATCAAACAGATTGAATGCACTCTAATTGCTACACAAGGCCTTAATCAACGACATTCAACTCATATAAAGATAAAGATAAAGATTTTCTTAAATAACAAAACTTAGTGTTATATAACAACTAAAAAATAAAATAAAAAGGAACTTGTATCAAAAATACAGGAATGAAAAATTTAGCTAACGAGTCGCGATTCAGGTCTTCACCAATCTTTAAGGCCTAAGGTCCAGCGGGATCTGAGCCTCCCAGCCAATCCAACACGCCGCCCTTCGACTAAACCATCCGGGATCTTTCACCCCTCCCCAAATGATCCAATCAAGGCGGACGATGTTTGGTAATCGCAAGATGAGGAGCTTAAGAAATCTGTCTTTGTTCTGGGGGACGTCCTCTTGAAAAGAAGACCAATCCCGAGATAGCTTAAGTACCCCAGAGGCGCACTTGGGTTTTCTCTTTCAATGACATATGTTGGGCCTGTTTCAGGACCCATCTAGCTTTCTTCAGAATACGTTTTAGTCTATCCAGGTCAGCTTTTGCTGACCAGTTCACCGTATTGGTGAACCCAGGTATCTTACTCGACTTGTGAAGGTAGGGAGTGGTTGATTAGTCAGGATGGAAGGCAGAGCTGAGAGTGCTAATCTCTTTAGTTTTTTTGTCGCAGGGGCGCCATAAAAGACAACCACCTGCGATTTGGAGGAGTTTAAAACAAGGTTGGACAAGGGCAGCTGATCATTTAATTTAGTAAAGAAGCGGCTGATGTTAGAGACTACATCTTTGCTCCTGCATCCAGAGAACAGGGCTGTGGTATCATCAGCGTATACCACAAGATGTTGATCGCGTTTGAATTTTTTGTAGAGTTCAATAGAGGCAGCAAGATACAAGATTGGAGAAAGTGGGGAGCCTTGAGGCACACCTGTAATAGGGTAGAACTGACGTGCATCTGGGTCGTCTTCATAGAAGAATCGCTTTGTGTACAGCAATAGTTCTACCCTGTTAACAACTCTCGCATGCAACCCGACGGACCTGAGAGAAGTGATAACAAAAGGGATGGGAATGCGGTCAAAAGCAGCCGAAAAGTCAAGAAAGACAGGCTGATAACTGTTATCTTGACAAAATTGTTGCACTTCACCTATTGCTGAATGGACCGAGCGATCTTTTACATACCCATGAAAACTTGGTGGGATTAAATTTCGTCTACTTAGATGGTCGCAGATTTTACGCGCAAGCGCTTTTTCGTAAATGGTGATGAGGGAGTTTTGAATTGAGATAGGCCGCAGATCTTTGGGACATGTAATCGACTTCTTTTTAGGTAAAAATACTCAAATGCTAATATTGATGTTAGCAATGTCAGACGGATAAGCTAATAGCATTGTTACGGCGACTTCCTTTCTCTGACTATCTGTCAAAAGCTGAGAGACACGAGTGGAGAGTGGCGCGTGGGTTCTGGAGGTGCCCGGGAGTGGCCCCCAGGAGTTAAGGATATCTGTAACAGATAAGTCCCTACTCCTGAAGTCACACCAAGGCGGGATTGGTTGGGGTGATTGAGTGGCTCCATAATTGTAAAGGGATAGTGACTCATCCAAAACTTTATCAAGGCCTATTCTACCAATCCAACCTAAAGCTCTATCCTTCCAACAGACAAATTTCTCCTTTTTGAATATCTTCCAGAATGAAGATTAAGAAGGGCTAAGGCGAAAAATGCTTGCCTTATCCCTACTCAGCTGGAACCTATATCTGGTGCTTCAGTATTCATTCGAGAGGGCTTGTCTGGCGGAAACAGAGAGATTAGGAAGGTGTATCATTTTAGCTAGGACCTTGAGTTTTGTTGGAGTAGGATTGTATATGCGACCTTTATAGGTAGTCGATAGTATCGCGGTAGCTTGCGAAGAGAGGTAGGTATTAAATTCGGTCAAACTCTCATCCAAGTAAATGTTGAAGACGTTTTTAGTGTGCGTGCAGCATTTACCAGACTTCTGAAAGACGAGGATAATAATGTGGTTTACGAAGCTGCAAGTTCGGAGTTTAGTTCGTCTTTGGAAGCGTACCACAGAGACACATCGCTTATTGAAGATCGTTTTGAGTTCTGCTGACCACACTAAGATGCTGCTTCGTCGTTGTTACCTCTTAAAAGATTCTACTATAAAAATACTGAAGGACATAAACTTTGATAAACTTTTGAAATTAAGGAAGGTTCGTGAGGAGCTACATGGTAGAATAAGCAAAGGAGAGACGAATCCATACAAGAAATATTCAAGTAGTTCGGTAGCGACCATCAGTACGTTGAAGTCCGCTTCTCCTAATCTAGAGAATTGGTTTTATTCTCGTTCCAATTTTTTTGATTTAATTGATTTTTCTGAGGTACATGCTAAAACTTGCAAAACATTTACGTCATTAGAGCATCCGTTTCATATTGGTTACTTAAACGTTCGAAGCCTTTCACCCCAATGTCCTTTATTGCTTAACACTATTGTTGATAATCATTATGATATATTCTGTATTTCAGAATCTTGGTTACATGGTGGCATCTTTGATAATTTGTTTAATATTGTACGTTATAAGTTAATAAGAGCGGATCGCTTTCCTTGAATGCGCGGTGAAGGAGTTGTAGCATTCGTTCGACATAATCTCTCAATATCCAATATATCATATCTTTGTGATTTTGAATGGTCATGTGTGTCTCTCTTTTACTGTTAATCATCAATTGTTGAGATTAAATGTTTGTGTCGTTTATAGATTTCCATCTTTCATTTTGAGACCAGATCTGCTTAAGGATTATTAATTTAATTTTTGTTCATCGCATCGATTTGTCCTTTTAGGTGACTTCAACCTTTCGAATGTAGATTGGAATATGAATGTGTGTCAACCCTGCACAGGCGTATCAAAACAATTTCGTGATTTATTTCTTGTTGACCCGCAGTACAGCATTGCTGAGAACCCATTAATGTCGACGGTGCTACTCTGGATCTTGTGTTTACAAAATGTATTATGGATATCGACATGATTGCGTATTATTTTTCTCTTAATAACAGTTATCACTGTGTTATCTCCATTAAATTAGTGTCCAAGATCATTTGTAGGTCAAAATTGGGCTATCCGAAACGAAATTGGACTTGGGTGGATACTCAATATCTCTTAGCTGCTTTCTACATTTTTTCTCATAGTTATAAGTATACTACTGTTTCAGATCTGATGAGCATTCTTTATAACTTTTTCTTAAATTTGTCAGATAACTTTGCTTCGAAACGGAGAACCTTCACTAATTCTACTCGCTTTATGTGGTTTGATCGAGAACTTCGTTCAATGTTGAAACTGCGGAATACCATGTGGGCTATATCTTGAGTCCATCCTGGAAATTTAGATAAGTATTGCATGTGCGCAACATCTGAAATAGATTGAAAATTCAAAAACGGATTGCATTTGAGGAAGGTATTGCAAATCGCAGTGGGAATCAACCAAAACGTTTTTGGTCATATGTGAAAGGTTCAAGGATACTTCCCTCTAATATAACATTCATTACTTCTGGTGATTATGTTTATTCTACTAAGTTTGAAATTGCTGAATGCCTAGCAGACAACTTTCATTCTCAATCGACAATTGTTAAGGCTATTTACTCTTTAAAATAGTATCCCATTCACAATATTACTCAAAATCTCGGTAAGCCAATCAGTTCATTTGAAGTGTTGTACTTAATCACAATTTGGCTCTCCCGGTTTAGATGGTATTTTACCTTACCTAATTAATTTCCGTGTACGCGTACAAAACTTGATCAATTAGAGCGCATACTTCGACGGTTTACGAAATTATGTCCTCAGATACGATATCTTCCTATGAGGCACGAATAAAAAGTTTGAAAATGCCGACAGTGCGTGAACGGTTCCTTATTTTCGACCTTCTATCTATGTATCGACTAATTAATGAAGGTGAAAATTTTCCAGCAAATAGAGTTGAACTCAATGAACGGGATGAACGTAGAGGACACTGGAAAGTACTAGTAGTACATGATCACGGAAAATACCCTCGTCATTTCCGACTGTCCCATCGAGCGGTGAATGTTTGGAATCGTCTTCCAGTTGACGTCGTTGCGGTGCATACAATCAATGAATTTAAATCCAATATAAAGAACTGGATTCGAAATGAGAACGAGTGGTGGTTGCTGCAGTACTCATGGTTCTGATATGCACTGAATGATTTTTTTTATTTTTTTTCTTGTATTAATTCGTTTTTTTGTGAGGGGTCAAAACAGCCTTATGGCTATGACCTGTAGTAGTAATAATAATGCAATTGAGCCTGCCTTATGTAGTGTATTAGTCCATATATTTTCATATAGACTAATTCGCGGATTCCTGCAACATGGAAATCTTCTATTAAAATGGAAAACTTAAAAAAATGGAAACCTTAAAAAAATTTTGGTTTCTAATAAACATACAATAAATAACATACATTACTTACATAAATAACATACAACGATCGCTACTATTGTACAACTGAAGAACAACAGAAGAAGAACCTAAACCTATTTTATATACAAAGAGCATTTTTGTAGACAAGAAGCGCAGTTTTAAAAATTGTAAACTATTGCAACCTACAGTTAATGGGAGCCGAGAAGAAAAATCTACCAAAAGCCAAGCGAGTAATCTCTGTTGATACCGATAAAACCGGCAAGCTCGAGAACATACAAGTGGAATGCTCCGCTAGCGGCTGTCAAATCTGGACATCAGTAACACATAATTGTGCTTTGGGTCAGGAAACTTGTGGCGGGCCACCGTTCTACTGCGGATTCTGTGCGGCGAAACAAATCAACTTGTTAATAAAACGCTTAGAGCAATTGGAAATGGCATCGCAGCATGATCGAATTTCTCAAATTTCTGATAAATCTACTGAGACAGTGAAAGAGCCGCAAATTGTATCGCAGCAAGATGGATTTTGTCAAGTTTATGATAAATCTACCGAGACAGTGACGGAGCCGCAAATTGTTACAACTAATGTATTTTCACTCCCCGACACCCCACGTCCCGTCCTTCCCGTCTCGTCTCTCAATACCTTGCATCCATCAATCAAAATCACCTCCACCAACCTCCACTATCCTTCCACTCATAACCTTTCCTCACATCGCTTGCCACCCTCTTTATTATCATTATCCTCTATGTCTCCCGTCGTCAAACCAAATCCCTCCAAATCATCAACTGCCAGCTCTTCTATCGTGATCTCACCTACTCACGTCAGTCGTCCTCCTTTACGGAAGCTCTTTGCTTCTCGCGATCGTTGCGTCATTGTCACTAATATCACGCCTTCTGACTCCTTATCTACACAAGCACGTCTAGACCACGATGTTTCCGCCTTCAGATCCATCCTCTCGTCTATTGTCTCTGCGGATAAACCATCCTTTTTCAAGGACATTTCTCCTGTCGCATTCATCCGTCTAAACAAATCTTCTCAATCTAATCCTTCCCAGTCCCCTCTCCTAAAAATTGTTTTCAAGCATCGTTCTCACGCGTCTACTGTCCTCTCTCAACGATTCAAACTCATGTCATCTTCAACCACTCGAATTTTCCCCGATCGCGTCCCTTCTGAAATCGCTCAAATCTCTTCAGCCCGCATCGAAAAACGCTCTCGCGAGGAAAACGGCGAAACCTCACTCTCCATCCGAAACATAGACGGAAATTTTCAAGTTGTCCACACCCGTCCAAAAATTCGATGGCGCTCCATCTCTCCTATGTGTCTTCTCCACTAGACTCTTTCGCCACAACACACGGTTTCCGCCTCGGTCTCCTTAACACTAGATCTATTCTCAATAAATCCGATCTTATCCTCAACCTATTCACCAAGCAATCCATCGATCTCTACTGCCTCACCGAATCCTGGCACTCAGATTCCAACGACCTTTTCATTCACCGTCTGCTCTCTATCGGTTGCTCCCTAGTCAAATCCGCCCGCCCCCTCAGCTCATGCCCTTCTAAATTCTCTAATCATGGCGGCATCGTCGCATTCGCGCGTCACCGCGCGTCTCTTCGCAAAATCAATCTCCCTTTCAATCCTTGCTCTTTTGAATTGCTCACTTGTCGTTATTCTAACCCGATCACTCTAGATCTCGCCATTGTATACCGTCCTGGTTCATCAGCTCCTACTGCCTTATTTTTTACCAAACTCGCTGACCTCCTTTCTCATTGTTCTTTGTCCTCAATCCCTTCACTCGTTCTAGGCGACTTCAATATCCGCCTATACCGCCCCTCTTCCACAGATTCCATCCGGCTCATCAACATTCTATCCAACTACAATTACAAACTAATATCCACTGCCCCCACACATATACTTGGTGTGGCACTAGACATCATCGCTGTCCCCGATCATTTTGCTGCCTACACCTCACTGTTCATCTATGATCCTGGTCTATCCGATCACTTTCTTATCACCCTTGATCTCACTCACAACCACACCCCTCCTCACACACCTACAATTCTACGTCGCCCTTGGAGAAATCTTGACCTCTCCCTTCTCCACTCTGCCTTACTCCAATCATCTCTATCATTACACACAATAACATATTCATCTCCTCACGATCTCGCCTTTCTTTTCGACTCTGAACTCACATCTACTCTCGATATTCTATTGCCCTTCAAGCCTCACCCACACCGTCGCTTGCACCGTGCCTTATGGTTCGACATCCAATGCCGACTATCAAAGCGTCGACTCTGTCATGCTTTTCGAGTATATCACCGCTCTCTCAGAGGTGATTTCCGCTCGATCACTCCGTCTTTCCGTGATTCCTATCTTGCTCTTCGCCGGTCTCATCTCAACCTACTACGTACCAAATGCAACTCCTTCTGGCAGCATAAAATCATCACTTCATTCAACTCTAAGACTCTCTGGCGTACTTTTAACTCAATCCTTGCTCGCTCCTCTTCGCCGTGCAAAATCAATGCCAATGATTATTCGTCATTTCTCCAGACTAAAGTATCCACGTTGCTCTCTCACACCCCGGTCTCCATCCTATCCCACTCTGCCCAGTCTAATCTCATCCTTCCGGAACTCTTTCATCTTCTCCCTGTCTCACCTACAGAAGTATCATCTGTCCTCATGTCCTTGCCCAACAAAACCTCACCTGCCGATCCCCTGCCTACTCACATATTAAAATCTATATGCTCATCGATATCCCCATTTCTCACAACCTTGTTTAACTCGTCCATCCGCAGTCGTATCTTCCCTTTACACTGGAAATCCGCAATCGTTCGTCCCCTCCTTAAGAAACAATCGCTCGACCCCTCCCTTCCTTCTAGCTATCGCCCTATTTCACTACTCCCTACTCTTTCTAAGCTCTTAGAACGCCTCCTCTTAATACAAATCAACGCTTATCTCTCCTCATCCAATCTTTACCCTCCTTTCCAATCCGCTTTCCGCTCTAATCACTCGACAGAAATCGCATGCATAAAAGTGTACAACGACTTACGGCTCTATATAGTGTTCTCAACTCCCTCAACCTCTCCTCCGCATTCGACATTGTCGACCACTCCGTCCTCCTTTCTCGCCTTCGTTATGATTACGGCTTTTCTTCCTCCTCCGTAGCATGGTTCGCCTCATATCTATCCGACCGTTCCTTTCGCGTCTGTTCTAATTCATCATCCTCCCCTCCCATCCCTATTTTTTGCGGGGTCCCACAAGGTTCAGTCCTAGGTCCCCTGCTTTTCTCTCTTCTGCTTGGCGATCTATCTCTGTTTATCAAACCTTACTCCTTTAAGGTCATGCAATATGCCGATGACATTCTAATCTATGCTCATGCACCCGCACATCGCATACACGATATCGGCATTTCTGCCTCCAACTGTCTTTCTTCTATCTACAAACGTCTCTCCAATCTCCATCTCGTTCTAAACCCCGAAAAGTCCAAAATAATGTGGATCCTCCCCCGTAAACCAAACATATCTCCTCCCATTGTATATTTTGCCTCATCGATCATCCCCATAGTCTACAATATCACTTTATTAGGCTTCCATTTCGATGATCACCTTTCCCTTAAACCCTTCGTCCGTGACAAGGTCCGCTCATCTAACTTAATTCTCCGTGACATCCGCCGTATCCGCCCCCTTATCGACTTTCGTTCTTGTATGTATCTTCTTTTATCGCTTCTTTTCCCTAAAATCGATTACTGCCTTAGCCTTTTCGTCAATTCTCCAAAATCCATCATCCTACCCCTACAACGAATAATCAACACCGCCGTTCGAGTGCTCTTTCGTCTCCGTCGCTTCGACCACACATCCACATATTTTGCCCAACTCTCCTGGCCCATCATCCACATCCGCATCAAACTCCGCCTTCTCGTTACCTTTCGTCTCATCGCTGTCGGCTCCCCATCGTCCATCAACCTTCCTTTATTAGACGATACTCGCCCCACCTCGCTATCGCTTCGTTCCTGTCACACCCTCTTACTCCACGTTCCTAATTACTCCAACAACTACGGTCTCCGATCCTTCCTCGTCGCCGCCTCACTCGCCTGGAATCAACTCCCTCTCGACGTCCGCCGCGCCCCCTCCTTTATCATATTCAAACACCTCCTCCGTTCACACCTTCTCGACACCTGATTCACAGTCTTGTTTTGTTGTGGTCATGTAAGCGTGCGCTGGCACGCATTTGCCACATTAAAATAAATCCTTTTTTTATTTTATTAATGTACCAATTCCTAAAAAACAGCCAGCGACTTATTGTTTAGATTTTCGCCCTATCATTTTGGTCAGTGTGCTCTCTAAATTACTAGAACGAATTATTGTTAAAAGGCTACTTGAACATCTAAACTTTATTCGCGTTCTTACAGATTATCAACACGAATTCAGACAAGAACGTTCATGTCTATCTAACTTGCTTACAGCGAGAGTTGAATAGAAGCACTAAGCTCAGGGCTTTGCATCGACGTTGTATTTCTAGATTTTTCGAAACCCTTTGATCGTGTTCCACATAAATGTCTTGTGTCACTCTTACTACACTATGGCGTCCCTCGTGTGATCTGCTCTTTGGTATAAATTTTTTTCATTGCGTACGCTTACGTTAAAAGTTGGTGAGTCTTTATTTGTTTCTTGATTTAATAGGAATGCATTAGCTCGTACACCGGTTGGACGATTATCTGAGTGATTCGATCACTATACGTTTATTGATTTTGAGAGTCAGGGCAAAGCCATTTATAAAGCAACACATGGTAGTATCCAAAATGCTTAAGACTGTCGCACTTGGTGTTGATATTTGGAATTATATGGCTGAGAGGATTGCTGTCGCCCGGATCCTGAATTTATTCAAAAAATTATTAAAGACGATCGAGAAGACAAGAAACGATTTATGGACATATTTATAGTGACTTGCTCTTTTTATGCATGTTGATTTCCTTTTCGTTGTTTCTTAATTTTTATTTTATTTTCTTTTTGCTTAATTGTGATCAGGCAAAATAGCCTTATGGCTAGTCCTTGTAATAATAACATTTTAAGGGAAACTTTTTATTTGCACAGATTATTTGGCTCAGGCAGTAAAAATAAAATGTTTCGAAGCTGCGAAGAATGTTGTATTTTATGTCTATGTTACTTATATACTATTTTTGGATGTTAAATAAAACCACTTTGGTTTCAGTTTAAACACTACATTCAGTGACACGGATATAAATGTGTTGATAAAGGGCAGTGTTTAAGTTTCATATCGAAACTCAAATTTTTCTTTAACCTTTAACATATGTATTAAAAAGGTATTTCATAAATTTATGCTTCAAAATTTGCACAGAAAAGCTGCAATAAATAAGTTTAATTTTTTGTATCATAAAATTACCTCTTTTTTCAATAATCTTGTTCGATTTTGTGATATTTTCATAGAATATGTTCAAGTAGTTTTTACTTTGATTGCACGTATTTTGTTTTATATGTTCTTTACACATATGACTATTTGTAAGAACCGTTTATTAAAACCAATTTATAAAAACAAAAATATATAATTTTGATTAAAAAACCTTTCCTAAATGGCAACAGCAAATTCCAAATATATGACTTATTTAAATATGCCAGCGGTTTTCATTCAGCAGAAAACCTATACAGGAAAATAATCTGTCAGAACATAAAACTGAGTTGAATGTGATGTGTACGTAAACCAATGTCAACATATCAGCCATGTTCGTGAAGTGAACAGAATTAAAATCTTAAAAATCACATGATGTATAGAAATCCATCATGATGTATTTCAGTATGTTATTTTGACAGGCGCATTGTGCACCCATCTATCAAAGTAGTCGAAAATTCTGGATATACAACTATAAAACGGAGTCCATGTAAAGGCCTTATAAATAACATAACTATAAGCAATATATCCAAACGTAAACCTAAATATTAATGTGGACGAGATCACTTAGAGGTCCACCAATAAAAGAATAGAAAAAATATCAAATTAAGTGTCATGAAATGTGTAAATGATGCAATATGTCAGGTTTATCGTTTTCATTGACGACATTGAATTTTGGTTTTCATGGACAATATATGTACGTCAGAGGGACAGATATGAAATGAAGAAAGATTAGGTCATAGTTTGCCGAGGGAGAAGAGTTGGATTGAAAGAAGCTGTTTAAAGGTGCGAAAGGAGGAAGAGAAGCGAATGTCAATGGGAAGGTGGTACTATGCTAGTGTCCTAGAAATATGGTATGTGGGAAGGCCATTATTATTGCAATATCTAGAATGGCTAAGAGATATGTATGACTGTATCGTAGAGTTATAGAAAATATATGGACTGAGTCGTAGGAAATAATTTTAAGATAGGATGGTGAGTCGGATGCACGAAGATGATAAACAAGAAATAGTAAGCGCATGGTAACGCGCTGAGAAGTGCTAGGCCAATTGAGAAGTAATAGATGGCGAGAATAATAATCAAAGCGTCGTAGGCGTAAAATGATACGATTGGATGTGTAGATAACGAGTTGGAAAGGGCGTAGTAAGGATTTTGGTTAGTTAAGTAGTAAACTGAGACTAGTTCAGTTGATGGAAGAGAAGTGAGGAAATAAGTTGTCTGTAGATGCACAGATTAACTATTCTACCAATACGTCGAATGTCACGGAGAAAAAAGAACAGAAACGAACATTTCGCGAACAAAGATAAAAGAGAAAGATTGTTATCAAAAAAATACCAAGAAATTTCAAATTGTCGGCGATGGGGAGAGGCTTACCATCTTGAATTACAGGAAATAAATATCACTTTGAGGTGGAGTTAATCAAAAGACGCTAGATTTTTGGAAGTTGATGATCATCTGAATTGAATTGATGTAACTGGAAACTGTGATTTAGCATTCTATGGAGGATAAAACAAGATGACGGATATTGGAGGAGTGAGAATGGAATATAGATGGACGTAATCTGCAAATTGCATGATGAGAAAACCAAAGGATTGAGCTATGCGTGACAAGTCAGCGACAAGAAAACAATAAAGAATGGGGTCAAGGACGTATCCTTGAAGAACGCCGCGTGTAAGATGAGATGGACCTGGACAGATTGAGCTACAATGAACGGAGGTGTACTTTGAGAGGTAGGATGTGAACAACGCAAGTGTTACAAGATAAACCGTATCAACGATGAAGGCAAAATAGAAAAGTGAGTTGTTAACTATATCAACGGTTGCTAAAAGTCGAGAGAGATGACAACATTGCAAAAACGCGGTCGTGAGAAAGTAGCAGGTCACTTAGAACTTTATGGCATGCAGTTTTGGTGGAATGATTTTGACGGTAAACAGACTGGAAGGTGAATATAAGTTAGAAGAGGAAAGATATGAATTGACTTGAGATAGGACGATACGTTTGAAAAGTTTGGAGATGTTTGGGAAGTTGAATATATAACGATATGATGATGTAGTACTGCGATCAAAGGACGATTTCTTAAGTAGATGACAAACAATTGGAGCCTCGCAAGAAGAAGGGAAAGTGTAACTGCTATTGAAAATAGTAAATAAGGTGGTGAGCAAAGAGGCAATAAGAAGACAGATTAGCTTAAGAAGATAAGTCGGAATTGAATCTAGCTGCGAATACGAGTTATTCAGGCGTAAGAGTAGATGAAGCCTCCTCAATAAATGCGGAAAACGATATTGAGGAGTTGCGAGCGAGAATAGAGTTGAAGATTTTTAAAGAATCTTTCGGGTTATAGGAAGATGCAAGTTTTCCTATAAACAATGCAAAGATAAAAGACATGTGTTGGAACGATATAAAGTATTTTTTGAGCTAAAATCAATATGAATAGGTCAACTATACCATACGAAAATAAAATACATTCAGTAATCTTGTATATTTTAGTACGCGTGACATAATATATAATGCTTAGGAGATAAAGATGACAAATGAATCACGGAAAAATCAATAAATACATTCTATACTAACGTGTCAACTATAATGAAATCAATGATTAGCTTCTATGGACACGTGGATAACTAAATTGACATTGGCTAGAAATCGTTGTATTAGATTATTTATCTAGTAGTTTTTTCAAGTTGATTTAAGATAAAGGAAGTTAGAACATATTTTATCTATTAGAGTTAAAAAAAGATTTATTTTTACGTGGCAAATGCGTGCCGGCGCACGCTTACATGACTACGAAAAAATCTAAATCGTGTCGAGAAGGCGGGTACGGAGGCGGTATTTGAATAAAATAAAGGAGGGAGCGCGGTGGACGTAGAGAGGGATCTGATTTTAGGCGAATTGGGCGGCGACGAGGAAGGATCGAAGACCGTAGTTGTTAGAGTAGTTGGGAACGTAGAGTAAAAGGCAATGACGGAAACATAGTGATAGCGAGGTGGGGGTGAGTGTCGTTTAAAAAAGGGAGGTTGATGAACGATGGACAGCCGACAGCGATGAGATGAAAAGTTACGAGAAGAGGGCGAAGTTGTATGCAAATGTAGATGGTTGGCCAGGAGGGGGCGACCATCTACATTGATGGTCGCCGACGTCCGCCGCGCCCCCCAAGAAGGGGGCGCGGCGGACGTCGAGAGGGAGTTGATTCCAGGCGAGTGAGGCGGCGACGAGGAAGGATCGGAGACCGTAGTTGTTGGAGTAATTAGGAACGTGGAGTAAGAGGGTGTGACAGGAACGAAGCGATAGCGAGGTGGGGCGAGTATCGTCTAATAAAGGAAGGTTGATGGACGATGGGGAGCCGACAGCGATGAGACGAAAGGTAAGGAGAAGAAGGCGGAGTTTGATGCGGATGTGGATGATGGGCCAGGAGAGTTGGGCAAAATATGTGGATGTGTGGTCGAAGCGACGGAGACGAAAGAGCACTCGAACGGCGGTGTTGATTATTCGTTGTAGGGGTAGGATGATGGATTTTGGAGAATTGACGAAAAGGCTAAGGCAGTAATCGATTTTAGGGAAAAGAAGCGATAAAAGAAGATACATACAAGAACGAAAGTCGATAAGGGGGCGGATACGGCGGATGTCACGGAGAATTAAGTTAGATGAGCGGACCTTGTCACGGACGAAGGGTTTAAGGGAAAGGTGATCATCGAAATGGAAGCCTAATAAAGTGATATTGTAGACTATGGGGATGATCGATGAGGCAAAATATACAATGGGAGGAGATATGTTTGGTTTACGGGGGAGGATCCACATTATTTTGGACTTTTCGGGGTTTAGAACGAGACGAAGATAGTAGAGACGTTTGTAGATAGAATAAATACAGTTGTAGTCAGAAATTGCGATATCGTGTATGCGATGTGCTGGTGCATGCACATATATGATGATGTCATCGGCGTATTGCATTACGTTAAAGGAGTAAGGTTTGATAAATGGGAGAGATCGCCAAGTAGAAAAGATAAAAGCAGGAGACCTAGGACTGAACATAGATCCTCTGCAAACTATAATCTACTAAACTAGAGAGTTACAAACTATAATCTACCAAACTTATATTTTATACTTCTAACAAGAAAACTAATCAAGTAACTTATTCAGTGTTTTGTAAACAGTATCCCCTTCCGTTATTCACAACGACTAGGTTCATTTCCCTCTCACAAATCCCGAAAATCTGCGAACTATTGATACAGCTTAGAGCCAACTATTTACAATACAATATATTCACAAATTCTAAAGAGAGTAATAAATTACTCTTTTTAAATTACTCCCTTTAAAGTAATTATTAATTGGTTTCGTGCGCATTAAGATGCGGCGTCGTCGTCTGCCGCCAATCAGCAGGGATAAGAAACGAAATATCGTAATTAACATCGGTGTTCTAAAATTATTTATCAGTTATATTTTATCATGTTTTTAATCTCATTTTAACTAACATCTTTATTTTAAAATTTTTTCTCATCTGTTTTATTAATTGTAATGTTAAAGTTTTTAATGTTATATGAAAGTATGTGAGGGAAATAACGGCAAACCCCGAATGGATGAAGGTATATCATACATTTTTGACGTGACTTTGTATCGTCATTCTTTAATTATTTATTATCACGAAATTGCCGAAATTGTGAAAACTCCGAGAGCAAAATCTGTGAGTATGTGGGGCCGCAAGCGTAGGTTGTGAATAAATCAGGTTATTTACCATCGTTAAAAGTATATAAAATTCTTTTATCTATAACATCAGAAAATCAGACCATAACATAAATAAAAACTTTAAATTCACAAATGTAAAAACCGGTAGTTTGTACATCCCGTCAAATTTGTAGAAACATCAACATAATTGTAATTAAAGAATAACACCAATTTAAAAATCGGTGATGTCGTGATGCTGCATTTTCGTGCCAACGAGATAACAAAACATTTCTAGCGGATTTTCCAAAAAATTAATAATACACGATGTTGTATCTAATCCATGTGGGGTTTGTCGACAAAACCATTTAATCTTTTCGATAGATGATGTTTCATTTTATCGTGTAAAATATCGTGTTGGTTTTCTGCAAGTTTAATACCCTCATTCTCATCGCTTTTCATTGGTTTTTTGTCGTGTTTCAGTGATATATTTGATCGTTTCTTTTTGTCGGATGGTATTATAATGTATGATTGAAAGAAGAAAGCACAAAACAGTAGGAAATATACAAAATACATCAAAAATGACCACTGAATATTAGCCCATGACACATTACAATATTGATCAGCTTGCTTGACACGGTAAACCTTGGCGTTCACAAAACAACCGACAACCATCTGTGACAACTGCATTGCGGTAACCATCATTGCCAGCTTTCTAGGGATATTGAAACGCATAGCTCGAAATGCGTAATAGGTATACATAAATGCGTGTACTGTATAATTCATCATTATGAACCATCGTCCTGTAGCCGTCCAGTCGTGATATGCGTACCATGTGTAAACTAGCACCGTTGCATGATGAAACCAGTGAAGAAATATCAGCTTCTGTTTACGGAGAACAATGAACATTGTATCGAATAGCTCTGGTACTTTGGATATTGCAAATAAACATATACATGCATCCAAGATTTGCAATTTTACATTTGTCAACATTAGATAATCTCTGTATTTAATAAGCTTTTAAAATTTACATTATAATTTAAACATCAAATTATAAAACTAATAAGCGAATATTTAAACGATCGACAGTTATACCTACACAGTACACTCAAATTATTTAAAATTGGAATAATTCAATGATTTAATTCAATAATTTAATTTACTTACTAATAAATTAAATTAATTTACTAATAAATTATACAGTCTTATGAAACAAAACACGTAGAATTTGAATTGAAAATTCGTTTGCTTTCCTACGAAATTTATAATTGAATTTCGAAAGTTAAAATAAAAAATTTAAAATTAAGAAGCAATTCAAACGTGCTGCATAAATTTAATCAGCCAAGTCTCTTTT
Organism: Pomphorhynchus laevis; assembly: GCA_012934845.2. NCBI lineage: Eukaryota > Metazoa > Acanthocephala > Palaeacanthocephala > Echinorhynchida > Pomphorhynchidae > Pomphorhynchus > Pomphorhynchus laevis. The sequence continues at coordinate 14,185 of WNNJ02001144.1, read as the reverse complement.
TACCGTGTCCGCTCTCTGGTCAGTATTGAGTTCAACTACTGAAAACAAACGGTTTTGTAGACCCATATGAACATACGCACGGATTAAACGTTCATTATTTGAATTATATCAATCTAATTATGTAAGGTGATTGCATTGGTGACATGTAATGCTGTCGTGCTGGATTCTAATGTTTATAGTCCAAAAACGTAAATTATGAACACAAGTAAACTATTTCAACCATGAAATTAGTAATGCTTTCCACATGGAAAACAGTTTGGAATCTGATATTCAACATGTCTCCTCCTTTCATCACGAAAGTTTATAAGAATAATGTACTGTTGTCTTCTAAGAACGAGCTAATGTTACGCCATATTACTTGTCGTTCCGGCTATCTGAGAGCCAAATTTAAATCAAACAATATTCATTAAGCAAGCCGTGGCTAAATTGTTTGATTTTTGTACCTTTGATTGTTATAAAGCAATATTGTCTTGGACATCTAAATTTATACAGAAGTAATTAACGAATAAAGTATTATATGACGATAACTAGGGAATGTTTATACGCAAGGGGAAAGGGAATCGGTTAGGCGATTTAAGTTTGAAACACGATTCGCAGTGTGGTCGGGAGTATTGCAAATACTATGCATAGTGGTAGGCTTAATTAAGAAACACATCAAATAGAATCAATTCAAGACTTTGAAACATTAGATGCATCGACAATTGGTATATTTTTCAAATCATTATTTTAAATATTTAATAATTTAACTATTAATATTCTTTTATTTTCTGTATTGATAGTAAGGTTTTAACTGAGGTAAAACCTTAGATGCATGTATGATATAACCAAGCCCATGTACCAGAGACGCCTTGTATATTGTCGACATTGCATACGGTGTAGGTGATTCCTCTTTTGTTGACAGAGCTAATCATCTCTGGCAAAATACGTATTGCCCCAATTATACTGAACATTGCGAGGTTAACATTCCATAGAACAAGCAGTTTTCTCAAGTTAAAAGGCTGTTGGTTTTTCATTAAATTTCGTCCAATAAAAATCAGAACTATATAAAGTGCTGCGATTAATATACTAGTCCACCAGTATCGTTCCATCCAAAGCTTAGACTTCATTAAAAATGTTGCGTCTTCAGATATTCTTTCGAATTCAAATATTATGGGAAACCATATTCCACTATTATCAGTGTAATTTACATGGAAACGAAATAAATTTAATATCGAATTCATCTTGACCTTTGCTAACCTGAGATAAAACATATTGTTTATATAGTCCCACATGTTCAAAGCAGCTACACACTACTAATTGAATATATCTAGAAAAAAGGCGTACAATTATAAAGGACAATGCGTTATATGCTATAATGAAATAAGAAACTTATATTCAATTCATAATTAATAGAATGCTTTTTATAATTAATTTATAATGCTTTTATATATTTCATAACTAATGCTTTTTAATCCAGTCGTGCCATAAACTTGTATGGAAACTATATACTCTTTGAATTCAGCAACGATTTTTAGCGTTACGTGTGGGATAAAATAAACAGCTAATCGCGATATTCAATCTTATTAATCTTTTAATATTGGATATTAACGATCAGATTGTTTCCAATGACAGATCCAGGGTGGTATCAAATATTTATCTCTGCAGTAATTGTTAATTTCCTCAAAATACGCGTTTTTCTTTTTAATATAAATTTATGATGACTAAATAGCGGAGAAAAATAAGCAGACAAAACGCAATTCAAAAATGAGTAAACTCAGTGAAAAATGTAAAGGTTGTAACTAGCAAAAGCAAAAACATCCAGCTATTTATAAAAAAACAATGAAGTGTTAAAAATAGTTTTTTATAAAATTGAAATGGAAAGTTTTTAAATAAAAAGTTAATGCAAGAATTGAACCGAAATAACGACAACCGACTCCGGTAATATGACAACCGAAAATTACCATTTGTTTATTGAAAATGAGAAAAGTAAAAAAGTTTTTTAATTTATATTTTAATGAAAGAACAAATGCAACCGAATTTTATCATCTATTTTTATGAAAACTTAAACGTTTTGAAAATGGAACAGAAAATCCGACGACCGAAAATTAAAATTTGTGTATTGAAAATTAGTAATACAAAGATTTCTTATAATTTAAAACTCAATACAAGAAAATAAATCGAAATATAGTATATATACTTTTGATTATGCAACGATTTTTATCGTTACGTATGAAACACCTTAAAACATTTTAAGATATCAAAAATTAATCGGAATGGCAAGGAAAGCAATGCAATTTATTATAAGTTCAAATGACGACTTTATAAATAAAAATTTCAATTGATGGAATTTTTGTTATCTTATAATCTTAATCTATAAAAGTATTTAATTAGATATTAATTTTATTAATTTATTAAAACGAACAAATTAGTTTTATATTCCGGAAATTACAATATTTCGATAGCTCATGCTATCATCTTAGAAAATTATCAAACTATTTGTAATTTTCATGAAGTTGATTGCAGGAGCTATCGAAATATTGTAATTTTTGGAATATAAAACTAATTTGTTGGTTCCTTTAAATTTATTAAACTATAAAAAGAAATAAATGGATATTTTCATTTCTCAATCGAGGGCATTAGTTTGAAACAACTTGAAACGCTATCTTGGACTACTTTTATTGCATCGATCTGTACGGGAGGTAGCCGAATTGTTCTGACGAAAGATACACGGAACAAAAATTCATTAGCCGTTTGGATAGTACATATGTCAGAAATTTGAGTGCATGATTTAGTATGACTAAACCGCAATACGAATCCATATAATTTACATACTCTTTATCCTTATAAAACTTTCATATAGCCTTCTCTCTAATAGAATTAAATTAATACTTTCAATATTAAATATTAAATTAGTATTTATTTAATGCAAAAGTAAAATTCGTTAATTTTTATAAATCATTTTAATTCCAATTATCAAAAACGTAATTATTAAACAATCCCTTTTGTCTCATATCGATAATACAGTTATCAAAATCCGCGGATGCACCTGGAGATCATTCTGGCGAGAAGGAATCACTAGCCTTGAGTGTAAGCTGATGATCACAGCATTTGAATTATTTTTTGGATTCAAGTGTTCCTATACGCTTGAGAAGTGATGTGGTTTTGTTCAAGTCCCGATAATTTAGTCATGACTTGTGAAATTTCAAAAAGCGTAGCATTCACTTTAATAAAGGTACATCATTGTGTATGAGGTCTACAGAGTAGCCCCCATAATGTTACTTTAATTAAATAATAATTCACAATAATTAAAATTTAAATAACTATATTTTGAAATAAAATTTCACAACAAATTCGTTACGCAAAGATAAACCTAAAGAAACAACAAGATGTATATATTGTTATAAAACAATGCAAATGTTCTTTTATTTTGTACAAAATAAATTTAATGATGTGTGTACTGATCCTAAACGGCAATTGAACGCAGACGTATATTATAATATATGTATTAATACCAAATATTTGGAATTAGTTTGTTAATACTTAAACATAACATGAAAAATAACTATTAATTAGATAAATTGTTAGATACAATACTGGAAATACAATGTATGGACATCGTTACCATTATACGCATTGCTTAAACAAGAAATCTAAAATCGATAGGTGATATTATGTAAAAATAAAGTAATGGAAAACAAAATCGCAGTGACAAAAGTATATACACTATTTTAGAAGACTATTTTAGATGATAAGTAAATTCCATTCTGCATAATGTTAGAATATATAGATCATATGTAGAGAGCTGCTAATACACGCAAGGTTTGCCAGATATACACTAAAAGTGTGTTTGCCAAATGCATAGATCATAGATTAACTATGTTGACTACAATTGCATTAACCCCACATTACATAATTTAGATGAAATGAGATGATGACGTTGAGCATTATATAACTAATACGATCGAATGAATGAAAAAATAAACGTCAAAAATGCCGTAAAAGACCAAATAAGAAGATTAAATTCAAGTATAAATTGTTCATTTGAGCGAATTTGTTTAATAGACTTCTGCACTGTTTATAGAGTAATTAGCAATGCCACCAGGTCTGATATAAAATTTATCTAGTAAATTAAATTAATTAAATTTTTCGAATGCAAGTTTAAATTATAAATTGATAGTTCACTCATATTTGATTATTTATTAGTGTAGAGAGTACTAGGGCATATTTATTAGTATTAGATCAAAATTGATAGGCCCAAAAATTGAAACAAAATATATAGGTATACCCTATATTAATGATAAATGGAACGGCAAAACGATCAATCACATTGATCGTTTTGCCGTTCAATGGATACGCATTTGTGCATATAAAGAATAACTAGAAGGTCCACACACGCAACAAGCCAGTAAAAACGCTTTTTGCACCTGAGTTTTGTTTAGCATTATGAGGAATTGCTGGTGTCTTTACAGTTATCACAAAAGCAGTCGAAACGCACCCTAACCACCTTATCCGACTGACGATGACTGCCGAGTGGTTAGGGGCGTCTCGGAGTGATACATTAGACTGATGGAGCTGATGATCGAAATCCAGTTTGTTAGCAGCTCATATGGATTTAAAATCAATCGTAGCCAGTTTTGGCTCCTGGACCACAGTTTCAAGCGATTTTTATTAGTATTAGAGTAAAATTGATAGGCCCAAAAATTGAAAAAAAAATATAGGTATACCCTATATTAATGATAAATGGAACGGCAAAACGATCAATCACATTAAAATAATGTGATTGGTCGTTTTAGCACCATTTTTTTCACTAAATTTTTGTGATATTAGCACCCCCAATGCTGGGGGTGCTAAAAATAGCACCCCCAGCATTGTCATATATAATCAAAAAATGCCCAAAATAAAAAATATATTCAAACAGAAACCTAATTTTAACAAGGATGGTGTTGTATATAAAATTCCTTGTGATAATTGTAATAAGATCCATATTGGTCAATCAGGACAAGGATTGCCTAAGCGTATTGACCAACATATATACTCGATTAAGAGAGGAACGGGATCTGGGGCTGTAATAGACCACTACTTGAACAGTAACCATATAATAGATTTTGAAAAAAGTCAAGTTATTTCAGTAGAAAACAACGCTTTAGAAAGAAAAATACAAGAAGCTTATTTAATGCACAAAAATAGAAATATACTGACGCCCAATAATAAACCAGATATTGAATTATTAACAAATATTTTATAATTGTAATTATATTTTTTTGTATTGATTTGGTCGCTGTTTTATATACATTTATATATTTTTTATATAATAAAATATATATTATATATTATATATATTTTATATATATTTTATATAATATATATATAATATATATAATATATATTTTATTATATATAATAAAAAATAAATTTATATATTTTTTTGTGTAATTTTTAATAAGGAGCACATCTAGTCGTTTGATCCGCTGCGCAATGTAAAACGTACAATTGACGTCTTTGTTCTGCTGCGCCAAGCGAAGTAGGCAGTTGACAGCTTTGCAAATACTTAAATTGTGAAAATATTTTTTGTAACATTTACTCCGAAAGATGATAGCAGTAGGCTATTGAAAATTCGATTAAATAAATATTTTATTTCACTCTCTCCACTAATAAATAATGCAAGTTTAAAAGTCATTGAGTTCGAATGCAATCGAATTCATCATATTCAATACATACCTGGTCACATAAATCGCTGTGTTGACGAAAAACTGTATACTTAAGTAGAGTTTAAAATAACTACTTATAGCGTTACACAAAGGCTTTCCATGTTTGATCGTTCAGGTACAATGTTTTGGCAATTATTCGATCAATCCGTTGATTTCCAACTGTCATTCTATCTTATCAAAGAATAATGATCTAATGAAAGATCATTATCATTGACAAAATAATGATAATGTTTAATGAAATAATTCATTAGAAATGAATAATAAAATTGTGTATATACACAATGCAATTGTGTATATACACAATTATATTGTGTATATACACAACACAATTGTGTATATACACAACACAATTGTGTATATACAACACAACTGTGGTACTGTTAAGCTGCCTCAGAATTGCATACATGGGTTTCTTAAAAACTCGTCAATTTATTTGTAAAACTATTGGAACCGGTAAAAAGGAAATTTATTTTCTATCAACGTTTCGACATATATTTCTCAACAATTGGTTCACACAATCTAAAACACGAAAGTTGTTAACACAAAACAGATGTTTATCGTTATAAAAATATCAAAAATAATTTCAATATATGCTCTTTGTTTAGTTGCTGATCAGTCATTAGCTGATCCATCCAACAATGTTCTTTTTAAATTATCCTTTGTTTGCTTCTAAAATTGCTGTTCTTATCATATATAGTCTGGGAACTCGCACAAGTGCGTAACAAAGGTTTTATTGGGAATTAAATTACGATATATATATTTCAATCTCATGCGTTTAAAATCAATGAAATTACTCAAATTATCAGGAAAGCATGTCTCTACGGAAGAACTTATGAATTTAGATAATCAGTGCAATCGTTGATTCAAAAATCAATAATGGGCATTTAAAAATGATGTAGTTGACACATCAAATGTTATTAACACATCTAACAGTTCTAACCCAAGATCAGATTGAAGTTTTATCACTGGGTATGAACTTTGTACCAAGTACAGGAGAATTTAATCCAACAATATTCTTTCTTTTTTCTTTTTGAAATTATCTTTTATGTTTTCTTCTAAAATTACTGTTCTTATCATATGGTCTGGGAACTCGCACAAGTACGTAACAATCCCATCATTCGTTGTTCTACTATTCTTTACATTAGATCTTCTGTTGTTTATACGTTGATTCATTTGGCGCACTAACTCGCCTACCAACAAAAACAGATACACGACATCTTTAGACTTGTAGTTGTTTTGTTCCTTTACCTTATAGCGTAAGCCAGCAACTTTACTAGTAAATTGGCTGCGTTCGTTCATATTAAGGGTAAAATTTGCATCGTGTATCGTCACATGCTCTACTTATTGGCACTCTATTTGAAGTATTCACATTAGGTGACAATATTGTGCTAATGTTGGGTGCAGTCTTGAATCTTACTAACGGTACTATATCCTGAGGAAGGTTTATTAGTGCTGCATTTATATCATTTTGTATTATGTGCAGTAATATTGTGGTATTTGAATATATAATATATTTGATGGTGGTGTATGGATGTGCTAAGTAAACAACAGTCCAGGATTTCTTACGAAATACGGCATTTATACAAAATGGTGTTGCTTGTTAGACTGTACTTTGATTCACGACTTTCAGTCACCATGTCACTTCTAGACAACCACTTCAGCATCGAAATGATGAGTACCCGGCAACACTCATCAGTAGAATGAGGTACACACTGGTCGTTTCGGTTGCCTGTGTGACATTGTGAATAAAGGCGTTCCGACAATGAGCTTAATTGCCTGAGGCTTACGCTCTTAACCAGATCGAATTGCTGTGCGGACGATCCTTAAACACTAGGCAGAGGTTGTTGCATAATTTCGTAACAACTCCAGGACCGTTGTTTACTCAGTACATCCGTGCACTACCATTTCACATATCATGTTTATTAAGGATTTAACGAGTGCAACGACAATTCAGCAACAATCTCTGCCTTGTTTTTAAGAATAATCCGCACTGCAATTCGATCTGGTAAAGAGCGTATGCCTCAGACAATTAATCAAAGTGTCGGAAACACCTTCATTCACAATATCACACAGGCTACCGAAATGACCAGTGGGTACTTTATTCTACTGATGAGTGTTGCCGGGTACTCCATCATATCGATAGAGTAGTGTTTAAGGATGGTATAATATATTTAATATATTATATAATATATATTATATAATATATATTATATAATATTATATATTATTAATATATTATATATTATATAATATATATTATATAATATTATATATTATTAATATATTATATACTATATAATATATTATGATATATTATAATTTATCCGGCAGCAATTTTAATTGCCTTTGCTTGCTTTTTCACAAGATCCCTTTACCTTTTTACGTAATCAAACTTCGGTTTTTGGCAACATCTACGATTATCAAACTGAAGCTTATTAGCTTATGGAGCACAGTTTTACCCATTCTGCAATTAAATTAAAAAATATATCCTCTAAAGAGATCCGGTGAGAAAGCAATCCAAGACAACAATTAGAATTTCTGCTGAATAAAATAAGGATGATCCAGAAAGCATGTTGTTTGTTTAAATATGCTAGGCCCATGCTATCACGTAAGTGAATTTTTACTAAAGTAAAAGATATATATTTCACTATAAGATACAAAGTCGATCTGATATAAAATGAACTATAATTTAAATTTAAATTTAAATTATAAATTATATTTTAACTTCAATTTAAATTTAATAGGTTATCTTTTGATTAATATATAACATTTATTAATGAGTAGATATTAATATATTAAGTAATATATGAAGTAAGCTGGATGATTTACCGGAGGACTTACTGTAGGCGTTACTTGAAAATTTTATTGATGATTTACTGAATGATTTACTGGAGAGTTAACTAAAGGATTTAATAGAGGATTAACTGGAGAATTTATTTGAGAATTAACTGGAGTATATACTCGAAGATTTACTGGATGATTTACCTGATGATTTGCAGACGGATTTACTTGAGGATAGACTGGAGGATTTACTGGAAGATTTATTGGAGGATATACTGAAGGATTTGATGGAGGATTTACTGATTTTGAAGGATTCGATATTCAATTGTGGGAGCTGGATAAACTTCAGCTCTTACTTATAGTGGGAGCTGATAAATTATATTAATAGATATTAATAGATTAAATTAATTGATTATCAAAATTTATATAAGATGATCTATAATCTTTATATTTCTATAGATTGCATCGTTGAAATATTAATTTCAACGAATTGTTATTAAAATTAATTTCATAATTTATACAAAGTTAAAAAATATATTTCACTATAAGATACAAAGTCGATCTGATATAAAATGAGCTATAATATTCAATTTAAATTTAATAGGTTATCTTTTGATTAATATATAACATTTATTAATGAGTAGATATTAATATATTAAATATTAATAATATTAATATAAATAATAGAAAATTTTTTAATGTGGCAAATGTACATAGACTGTGTGCTTGCGAGCCCACAAAAGGGAAACATTGAAAAGATAGTTACTCGTTTAGAAGCATTGGGCGTAGTTTCTTTTTGAAAAAATGGGAGTGAGGATGAAAATCGCAGATGATCATGATGGGAATTCCAAGGTGGAGAAGTGATATGTAGAGATCGACGACCGAAATTAGTTGATTGAAGAGGTAGCTGTAGCGGAAGAGAAGCAAGGAACGTAGGTGACTAGAAAAAGAGCGAGATTCACTTAGAGTTGGGAGGTATAGATAATAAGGAGAATTACACTGGATAAGACGATAAGTTAGACAGAGCAGACGAAAACGAAGGCAGTGTTCAATACTTGACCATCAAAGTTTTAAAAAATATGATTAGATATGATCGTATTTACGAAGTCGAAATATGATGAGCACAGCATTGTTAATGAGGCGCTGAAGATAATTAAGGGATGCCTTTGAAGAGAAGGCGAGAAGGCTAAGACAGTAATCAATATGCGGGAAAAGAACGGAGGAGATAAGAGATTTACATAAAATAAAATCTAGAGAATTTCTGACGAGACAAAAATATATAAATTAAAAATCTATAAAAAATCTAAAAATTAAAGTCCTTATCCCTTGATCACTTCAGCATTAACAACATCACACTTCAACAATTCTATAATAAATCCGGGGGATGATAACCCAGAAGTTGCCATATAGGCGAGTGACATCATCGCCCGCTCCCTTAAGCATTAACATCACACTTTAACAAATTTAAAAGGACAATTTGATCAAATTCTAATCTAGACACAGAAAAACCTAAACTCTTTTATATTTGTTTAATTTTCAACATACATACACCTAACTAAACAACTGATCATTCAGCCAGTTTGCGTCAGTTCAATGTTTTCAATTTTATGCTTCTGAAGACCGCAGCTGCTTTTGGAAATTCGAAATTGTAATTTTAATAAATCGTAGATAATTACAAAACATATGAAACCTTCCATCATGATCTCCAAAAACTGCATTGCCCGAGATACTCTCTGGCATATTTCTCATATATTCTTTAGTTCAAATCATGACGATCGATTAGAATCGGAACTGGTGATCTCGTAATGGGTTCTTTATTATTAGTTGCTAGGTCATACAAAGTGACTTTCGCCTTTAAAACCAGCTACAGACTGCTATATATAATATGATATATATGTTATATATGTTATATATTATATGTTATACAATATACAACATATAATATATGTACATATATAATTTTTCGCACTAACAATATATATAATTTGAATACAAAAGGTAGAAACAGGAAAAGCTTTCCTGCTTTTACCTTTTGTATTCAAATTATATGAACTATCGAGCAGTATTACGTCGATCAGCAGGGATGGATTATAAACCTTTCAATCTATATATTGGTAGTGCGAAAAATCGCTTAAAACTGTGGTCCAGGAGCCAAAACTGGCTACGATTGATTTTAAATCCATATGAGCTGCTAACAAACTGGATTTCGATCATCAGCTTCATCAGTCTAATATATCACCCCGAGACGCCCCTAACCACTCGGCAGTCATCGTCAGTCGGATGAGCTGGTTAGGGTGCGTTTCGACTGATTTTGTGATAACTGTAAAGACACCAGCAATTCCTCACAATGCTAAACAAAACTCAGGTGCAAAAAGCGTTTTTACTGGCTTGTTGCGTGTGTGGACTTTCTAGTTATTCTTTATATGCACAAATGCGTATCCATTAAACGGCCTGGTGGCATTGCTAATTACTCTATAAACAGTGCAGAAGTCTATTAAACATATTCGCTCAAATGAACAATTTATACTTGAATTTAATCTTCTTTTTTGGTCCGTTGGTTACGTATCCGTTGGTTATATATAGCAACACCATTTAGTATAAATGCCGTATTTCGTAAGAAATCCTAAACCGTTGTCTACTCAGCACATCCGTGCACTACTATTATACATGCCGTATCCATTAAGAATACTACGAGTGCAGCGACTATTCAGCAACAACATCTACCTAGTGTTTAAGGATGGTCCGCACAGCAACTCGATCTAGTGAAGATCGTAAGCCTCAGACAATTGAGCAAAGTGATGAAACGCCTTTATTCACAATGTCAAACAGGCAACCGAAACGATCAGTGAGTACTTCATTCAACTGGTGAGTGTTGCCGATCACACATTGGTCGTCTAGAAGTGACATGGTGACTGAAAGTCGTGAATCGAAGTCCAGTCTATCAAGCAACAACATATAGTATAAATGCTGTATTTCGTAAGAAATCCTGGACCGTTATCTACTCAGCACATCCGTGCACTACTATTATACATGCCGTATCCATTAAGGATACTACGAGTGCAGCGACTATTCAGCAACAACCTCTGCCTAGTGTTTAAGGATTGTCCGCACAACAATTCGATATGGTGAAGAGCGTAAGCCTAAGACAATTAAGCAAAGTGTCGGAAACGCCTTTATTCACAATGTCACGCAGGCAACCGAAATGATCAGTGAGTACCTCATTCAACAGATGAGTGTTGTCGGGTACTTACTGGTCGTCTAGAAGTAACATGGTGACTGAAAGTATTGAAATTCTTTGTTTTTATTCTGAAAAACAAAGAATTAGTCTTTGTTTTTTGTTATATATATGTATATGAAATATTATTATTGCGCTCTACCAACAAAAAACAAAGATTAATTCTTCAATTAACGTTTCGCCTTGCGGCTTCTTCAATAAACTTGTATGTGTTCATGAGCTCCGTATAAGCGAAACGCGTATACCGTTGTGGAAGTTTGTCGTCACACATAGGATGACTGGGCATACATATACGAAATATGAAGTAGTTTATAAATTGATTATAATTTATACTTATATATATATATATATATATATATATATATATATATATATATATTCAGAGTAAAATTTTGTGAACCGGTAAAGACCAAAAACAATATAATTTATTTTAACGTTTCGTCCCTTACTAGGACTTCTTCAGAACAATTGTGTATATCTATATTAGATCCCGGATCACAGCTTAATACATCGCATATATATATATATATATATATATATATATATATATATATATATATATATATATATATATATATATATATATATATATATATATATAACGAATAGTTGCTAGGTCACACGAGGTGACTTTCGCATTGAAAACCAGCTACAGAATCCTTCCTTCATGATATCCAATTCCATACACCCTGACTACTAACGGTGCCATTGCCACAACCGTTTTCGTTTCGCCCGCTTTTTGCCACATGTTGGTAGCCCCGGGCTCATCAGAAGGCTGACTACCAACTCTTCGCCTTTTGAAATTTGACTTATCCGAGATTCGAGCTGTCGCTCTCCGTACTTGGCTTGCGCTCTTGACTGCTAGGCTACGAATCCAGGATTACCAGATTTCACACAGTATATGAAACCTTCCATCATGATATCCAGAAACTGCATTGTCCGAGATGCTTCTCTGGCATGCTTATTATAGATTTTATCGTATGAGATCATGAAGATCGATTGGAATCGGGACTGGTGATCCTTTGATGGATTCTTATTTATGTAACGAATAGTTGCTAGGTCACACGAGGTGACTTTCGCATTGAAAACCAGCTACAGAATCCTTCCTTCATGATATCCAATTCCATACACCCTGACTACTAACGGTGCCATTGCCACAACCGTTTTCGTTTCGCCCGCTTTTTAGGGTGTATGGAATTGGATATCATGAAGGAAGGATTCTGTAGCTGGTTTTCAATGCGAAAGTCACCTCGTGTGACCTAGCAACTATTCGTTACATAAATAAGAATCCATCAAAGGATCACCAGTCCCGATTCCAATCGATCTTCATGATCTCATACGATAAAATCTATAATAAGCATGCCAGAGAAGCATCTCGGACAATGCAGTTTCTGGATATCATGATGGAAGGTTTCATATACTGTGTGAAATCTGGTAATCCTGGATTCGTAGCCTAGCAGTCAAGAGCGCAAGCCAAGTACGGAGAGCGACAGCTCGAATCTCGGATAAGTCAAATTTCAAAAGGCGAAGAGTTGGTAGTCAGCCTTCTGATGAGCCCGGGGCTACCAACATGTGGCAAAAAGCGGGCGAAACGAAAACGGTTGTGGCAATGGCGCCGTTAGTAGTCAGGGTGTATGGAATTGGATATCATGAAGGAAGGATTCTGTAGCTGGTTTTCAATGCGAAAGTCACCTCGTGTGACCTAGCAACTATTCGTTACATAAATAAGAATCCATCAAAGGATCACCAGTCCCGATTCCAATCGATCTTCATGATCTCATACGATAAAATCTATATATATATATATATATATATATATATATATATATATATATATATATATATATATATATATATATATATATATATATAGTTGTTACTAATTAGTAAACGGGGGAAACGGACAAAACTGGGTATTGGAAACCATCACAGTCCATCAGCAATCAAATCCCTAGACCGGTTTCTGCTTATTGAGCTTCATCAGTAGGGTCCAGATTTTAAGAGTGTTCAGAGATCCTTCACCACAGTTTAGAAGGGTTAGTCACAAGGATGATTATTATAACACGACCTTCAAGTCCACAGGCGATCACAAAAGTGATTCGGCAGTATATTATATAAATATTTTTGCAGCCTGCCCCGGATCGCAGAGCGATACAGCATTATAGTTGTTACTAATAAGTAAACGGGGGAAACGGACAAAACAGGGTATTGGAAACCATCACAGTCCATCAGCAATCAAATCCCTAGACCGGTTTCTGCTTATTGAGCTTCATCAGTAGGGTCCAGATTTTAAGAGTGTTCAGAGATCCTCCATCACAGTTTAGAAGGGTTCATCACAAGGATGATTATTTCAACACGACCTTCAAGTCCACAGGCGATCACAAAAGTGATTCAGCAGTATATATACATTATTATATATATACATTATTATATATACATATATATGTATATATACAGCAGTATATATACATTATTATGTATA
>WNNJ02001143.1:0-23385 GCA_012934845.2 Pomphorhynchus laevis | reverse complement strand
AATCAGTTTCATTTTATATTGTAATTGATGCAACTACAACAACCGGATACAGAGATCCGAAATCTGATAATGCATTTAATTTGATTTTTACGAAGGTTACGAGCAGTTCTTTCTAGACACTGCCAAATGTACAGAACCGTACAATTTGATCCATATTCAAATACCACGAAGAGAGGAAAAAGCTAACTATAATGAAAAAATACTCGAAATCGAGCAAGGTACTATTATTCCAATGGTTCTTTCAACGGTAGTAGAAATTGGAATTGCTGCAGATAATGTGCTAAAGCAATTGGCTCTTAAAACATCGGAATCCAGACAAGGTGACGAACTTTAAGGGTTTATAAAAACAAATGGTGTACATACTATTTAAAAATTAAAATATCCTAACTAATATTAGTATTTTCATCTGAAATTTATTTTCGACAAGTTTACGTTGCTTAATAAAAAATATTATTATCGTACAATATGAACTTGGAGTACACATGCTCTTGCTTATGTGCGAGACACTCACATCAGTATTGAATAAAGAGTAGTTGCGTTTTAGTTACAACGATCAGTTGTGAAACATATATCAGCTATCCGAAATATTACGTTAAAGGACATAATAGAAAATGCCATGCAAGCATTACCACAAACATTTAAAAGATCTATCGAGCACTCTATTACAGCTGGGACATCAGCGTGGCTTACTGTCCCTACAGTTCGTAGAAAGAACTTTCACTTGACCTTTGACGAATTCAACGTGGATAAGTGGACCGATTGGTAATATTACACGTTCATTATCATGCCAAAGTTGTGGCCTACGGACGATTCGGCACAATGCGGAACGAGATATCATGGTCAATGTATTATTAGAAATCTGCCATTGAGTTGGAATTGAACCATATTTTAAGACAGTGGAGGAGATGTGTTTTTCGGACAAGCCACAACTTCCAGAGACCCGGAAGCTCATCTAGATGTAGTATGTCAGGGATTATGCGGTAGTATATTTAAGCAAACGTTTTCGACGTATGTATCTTTAATAATAATGCTCAATTGGATCGTGTGATCCAAACAATGACTACACTAATGCCAAAGTCTTCCCTGCGCACTTACGCAGGTTGTGCTATTGAGATCAAGCGACGGATAAGTTTTGAAATAGCACGAGCATCGTCTGTTTGTTTACGATCACCTCGTTCCAAGATGCATTGTGCAGTTATATGCCCAGTTATGCCGATCATCATGACTAATGAGGAATAACTAATAAATTACTGAATTAATTATTGTAGAACAGTAACTTGAGTTTATTGAAAAATTATACAATATGAAAAGTTATCCGAAGGTTTATAGAAAATAAATTTTATTCGAAATTTTATGCTTTTGTTACAAAAAAGTGTGTTTATCTAAAATTCTTATTCTCGGAGGTTTTATCGGACAAAATGATTACATGGGAAGAGAAATATCACCGAATGACATAAACCTTTTTTTAAATTTAGTTGAAGTTTTTAAATTGGATAGTCAAGTTGCGTGCATTTTACCAACAAAATCAAAACAAATTTAGTAAATCAAACAATCTTAAGCACATGCAAAACTGAACAGGTTTGTTTTACAAAAATGTCAAGATACCAGAATATTCTCGGCAAATCCGATAATAATAAGCATCACAAATGTATGTTTTGCATGTCATTGATACATGGATGTCTAGGAGTAAACGATCTTAAAAACATTGTCGTGAAGAATCACGACAGAAATCTGCACGTCTCAAAGACTTGCGGATCTGCTAATGGAAAATGAGGAAAGTAATATAAGCTTCAGTGCATAATTCCAAATGATATAAAAAAGATAAAAGTGGAAGAAGCGAATAAAATATCAAAGTAATGTTTTCAGTTGACATAACAATAAAAGTACATTGTAGTACGCTCAAAGCAAAAGATCTTTTGCTTAATACCATTAAAGAAAAAACAGTTGTATCTTAACAAACAAACTTTTCAAGATGCAGTTGCAGTTCGATACCGATTAAACCGGAGTGGAATCACATATCAGGGTGTGTTAATATATCAGACATATCACACACGCTATGTTGCTAGGGGATCTACAAATTCACAGTAAGAGATAATTCATTCAAATTCTAAAACAAGCCATTTAACATAAGAACTAACATTGCATTAAATTTCCGAAAATATTAAATTTGAGTCGTCGAAGAAATGCAAGACTGGGCAATCGGTGTCATGCACTACATCAGAAGGCATTCGAGCAATATTTGTGCTTAATCACCTAGCTCTTTCAGACCTTTTAGACAGAATGGCAAATGTATACGTTTGTCATAAACAGAATAAGTGTCAACAAATATGCAGAAAGAGTATCTATAATAAAAGTATTTTTGCCGATTATAGTCTCGTCTTCTTTGGACATGAGCGATTGAGCGAATCATGTATTGCAGCAGATAGCCAGAAGAGCTTAAACGTTACCTGAATTTTATAACGATATAATTTGTGAGATTAGCTATATGATTTCAATTAATTTGGCCAGGATAAAATTGATGTGCTTGAGAAGACGGATTCAAACGAGCACTAAAATGTCAAAAGAGCGCACATGAAGAAGGAAAAATGCTAATTACTATTTAGTTATTCGATTACTTAATTTCTAACTGCAAACAATTTATTTTTCTTAAATCGTAAAAATTCTTAAACAGATTCCTGGCCGCCAGTCATGTCACACATGCGGTGTCTTCTGCTAGTGCTGTTGCAGCCCACGCGGAGCAGCTCAAACGAACCAAATACAGCTGCTTCGAGGATCGCCATCGAAACACCTTGCGCGGTCGGTCCCAACGCATCTGCGTTTTTGAGGCAGCTTGGTTAAAGGTTGAGTCGTATAATCGGTGATAAACACGCATTCAGCTGACTCATGCAACGAATCAGCGCAGCCGTGCAACGAGGGAATGCGACATCCTTTTTGAAGTCAGATGTAGATCCCTTCCTAAGCAAGTACCTTATTATTTAATTCATATTTATTTCTTTGCACAAACTTAAAATTTTATTTAAAATAATCATTTTTATGTAAAAATGTTTTAAAAGTTTAATGTAAAAAAATAGTATCTTTTAAATTAATAACAAAGAAAAATCTTATTTCAAATTGAATTAAATTATTATTGAATGTTCTGTTGTTTATCATCTGCTATTTTATTCTCTGAATTTTAAAATTCAAATGCATTTTCAAAATTTCGAAATAATTATAAATTATTCAATATTATAAATATTATAATTATAATTATAATCAATATTATAATTATTTTTATTAATAATTAATTATTGATAATTAATTATTTGTTAAAATAATTAATATTATTGTTGTTTATCATTCTATTCTCTATGAGTTTTAAAATACATTCAAATGCATTTTCAAAATTTCGAAATAATTATTCAATTTATTAACAGAATGACACATGACTAATTTACCATAAGATGTTTACAAACGATTGTATATGATAATAAAACGAACTAATTTTAAATTTAACACTTCACAAGTTTGAAATTTCTAATAATTTAAAATATTAATCAAATTTAGTTAAAATTTTGAAACTCTCTATTACGTATTTAATTAGTATATATGTACTTGGCTATATGAAATTACAACATTCAATTTTACAATGAAGCCTAGTAAATTTAATTTACTAATTAAATTTAATTATTAAAAATTTAGTAAAATATATTTGGTAATTAGTTATTTAAATTAGTAACTTAATCATTTATTCCAATTAATTATTTTCTATTTAATAATTAGTAGTAAATTGAAATAAATGGCAATTAAATTTTATTTACCTTTGAACTATAAAGTAAACTTTATAAAAGTGAACTATATAGTAGTAAACTACAGTGGAAAATTTTGATTTCCACTATGCATTATATTTACCTGTCTGGCTTATCTCGGAGCCCTCCAGTTGCACATTGACTAGCGAATAGTATGTAATCTTGTAGAGCCACTTAAAATAGAAGAATTCTTGACTATTAAATAAATGAACTTTTATTGAAAATAAACATTTTTCGCTTAACTTTATCATTTTTGCATTTGCAAAATGTTGAATGCAGAAATGTCATAAATTTTGTATGCAAAAATGCTGTATTGAGGCAAAAAAAGGTTGTACGCAAAAGTGTTTTATTTGTATTCAAGTTAATTTAGTGAAAATTCTCTAAATAATAAGTTTCGAATTCTATTTTTTACTGGAAACAAAATTAATTTTTAAAATTTAAAATTTAAGATTTGTAAAATTTAGATTAAGTAAAATAAGTATAATTATTGATAATAATAAATAAAATTATTGATAATTTTATAATTTTATGAAAATAATAAATTAATATTATATTATGATTAATTACTTGTATTATATTAAATTATAATATTATCTTAATTGATAATAATTATAATATTAAAAAATAATAAATTATTATATAATATTATGTTATAATTAATATAATAATTATAATAATTATAGTAATTTTCTAGTTAGCATCTTCTGAAATTCACCTAATCTTCAGAAAATTAGTAAATTTCTGAAGATGCTAACAAAAGTTAGGAAAATATCAATATAAAATTTCATCTTTTATTTGATCCAGATCCAATAAGTATTTATCAATAATGGATCATTATCAACTATTTACAAATATTTTCCTTTAGTATTTGAGTAATTGTGATTTTACTTGCTGAACGTCGAAGTGATTTAGCATACTTACTTATTTTGTATTGGAATATAATGTGAAATGAAAAATATAAATATTTCTTTTAGCAAAAGAAACCAATTGTTAAACCAATTCTTGAGGCTTATTAAATTCATAAAAAATCAAATATTATTATGCCCAATAATAAACCTGACGTAACGTTAAATATTTTGCAAACGACTATTTTGTTGAAATTATATTTTCTATTTTTATGCTTTTATTTATTTTTTCTAGTAATTTTAGTTATTATATTTTTATTTTATTAATTTTTTCAAATTATTTATTTTGAATGGAAATATTATGATTATTAATTTTATTTTGTTTCTGAACTATTTTGCATGTTCATTTAAAAAAATGTGATTTTCTAAAGATGCTAACAAAAGTTAGGAAAATATCAATATAAAATTTCATCTTTTATTTGATCCAGATCCAATAAGTATTTATCAATAATGGATCATTATCAACTATTTATAATATAATAATATTATATTATAATTAATATAATATTATTACATTATATTTAATTACAATTCTATCTTAATTAATAATTTTAGGTTTGATGATATTAAATATATATATTTAAGATAATACATCTTCAATATAAGAAACATTTTAATCTTAACAATTACACTAGCACCAAGTATTGATGTTTTCTTAGAAGATCGAAAATAAGAAGTTTCTTCTTGGTAGAATAAGTTTCCAAGAAAACATTACAAACTTATGTTTGCAAATTATTAATTATTGATTTTTTGTATTTTTAATATTTAAAATAGTATAACATACGTTTGGACTCTAACAATAATACTATTTTTAGAAACATTTTTCTTTGACTGCGGTTTTATGAGTTTGTAGCAATAAATATTTTTAAGTATCAAAATATGTAATATTTCAATATTTAAAATAAAAAAATTATTAATAAATGTATTATTGACGTTGATTTTTTGCTACGATAAAAAAATATGAGATAAAATATGCTATCTCTTAAATTATCAGATAAAGTAGGATACAAAATATGATATTTTGAGATAAAGCACATAAAGTACAGAATTAATTTTATATCGATTTTCAAATTTAATTTAAAATCGAATAATACTATGTGGTAAATCGATGTTTATTCGTTATTTATCGATTTTGATTCTTCAAAATACAATTTATTGCCAAATATAGAAAAACAAAACTTGCTCTTTAGTATCACACTAATAAATACTGATAAATATTTATTAATAATATTAAATAGTTTATAATTACTCAAATAAAACATTTAGTAACATTAACATTTATATTTAATTTATAACTTAAAAATTAAATTTTATTTAAAATATTTAAAATGTTAGATATTGCAATTTTGTCTTTAAATATCTTATACTATCTAATAAAGGATAAAGGATATATAAATAAATTGAAATACCTTTATCAAATTGCCAACCGTCGCTTCTCTCGTCTAAAAATCCCAGATAATTTAACTGAATAAAAATTGAAAATAATTATTTTCTTGTCTTATTTTTGTATATTTTACGGTATTCGCTTGCAATTTTATTTGTATAAATTTAAATACAAAAGTGATTTAAATTTCATTTTATTTAATTAGTTTCACTTAGAAAAATACTCTAAAATAATTGAAATAATTACGATTTTTCGTGCTGATAATTTTTTAAATTATCACATCAAATTAAAAATGAAAATGCTTATTAATTTAATTTTAAATTAAATTCAGCATGACTTTCTCTTACATTTTCAAAATTTTTTATGAATTTTTAGAAAATTTCAAAAATTCTCTAAACATTTTAATGCTCACTAAAAGCTAAGATTTATTTTCGGAAACGCCATTTTCGATGACGTTTATAAAAAAATAAAAATTCGTCATTTTTATTCGTAGACTAAGAATTGAACTAGATTTTGATCTACAAACTACTACCGATTAGCATTAATAAAAACGACCAACAATGTTCCTTAAAATGTGAGTCACATCACTAGTGGTACTTCAGCAAATCTTTGCAAACTTAATAAGTTAGCATGCCAACAATTATATAATAACTTAAACTTTTTTAAATATCATTCGGCAAATTTTAGCGTAACTATATAATAATTCTAATAATATATAAATATTTCAACAATATGCTATTTCGAATTAAATGTGTTTTGCTTTATTTAATAATAAATAATAAAACAGTTAATAGGAACTGATATTTATTAATATTTATTAATTATTTATTAATTTATTAACTGATATTTATTAATATCAATATTTTGAATATCATAAAATTATTATACGTTATTATATTAAATAATAATTTTAAAATAATAATTATTTAATAAAATAATTATGTGATATTTTATATGATTGTCGATAAATATATTGTTTAGACTGTTTAAGAATTCTAACAAAAAATTAAAATTTCTACTGGATATAGCTTGTAGCGTTATAGTGTGTAATTATCTGATAGTTTCAAATAAGTCAATACTTTTGTAAAAATGTTATCATGTTATGTGAATTTGCTTTTTTCTGACCAATTATTTTTATTTTTATTAATGTTACTTTGCTAACATTATTTGTTAACAACTGACATTGTTCATACTTCCTTGTTATTTTTCATTATTTTATTTTATTATTCATAGGAACTAAGGAAAATCAAACACGAAAAGGATTGTTCAAACGGCATATGCCATTGAATTGTACATTAAAAAATAAACAAGTATTTATATAATGTGCCTCGCTACAGCATATTTTGATTCTTTTAGATTAAAAAATTGTCTATTCTGACCAATATAGACACAGTTGCAATCCGAGTAAGTATTTTATAAACAACTAAATCTCTATTACATAAAGGTTTAGGCTCTAATAAGTTATGCATTCTAGGCAATTTTTTAATAAAAATGCAAACTTCAATCTGAATGTGATGAATGGCAATACGAATGAAGTTTGTATCTTTAATAGAAAATTACATACAATGCAAAACTTATTAAAGTCTAAACCTTTATATATTAGAAATTCAATTATTTAAAAACCACCTTGCTTTGGTTGTGACTGCTTATATTGGCCAAACTGGAAAATGTTTATTTAAAAGAATCAAACAACACGTCTATAATCTACAAAAAGGAACTGTTTCCAGCGCCACTGATCAACATTGTACATCACTTAATCATACGGTTGATTTTCAGAATGCTAATGTGTTGTATTACACAAGCAATTATTTATCACGTATAATAGAAGCATTTTTATGGCTCATGAGTTTAATCCAATGGCTAATAATAAACCTGATTATAACCTTAAGTTAAAATATAATTCATGTATTTCTGTTTTTGACTGTGCATAGTAATGTGTTTTACTAAGTGTTTTACTGAGTGATGTTTTTGTTCTTATTAATAATAGGGAGTTTCTTATTAATACAACCGATAAGAAGCAAACAAAAAATAGCATTAAGTGTTCACAACTCAAAAATTCTTGCTGTCGACTTCAACTGTCTTCAACATCTCTCACGGCCTCAAGTTCAGAATAATCTAAGCCCCGACCGCACCAGCGCGACGCTTTCCAACTGAACCATTCTGGGTCTCTCACTCCCATAAGAGTGTAATCGAGACTGACTATGGTTGGTAATCTCGAGATAAGGTTCTTGAGAAACCTGTCTTTGCTGTTGGGGACGTCCTCTAGAAAAGAAGACTAATCACGAGATAGTCCAAGTACCACAAAGGCGCACATGGGCAGATGCTGGGCCCGTTTCAGAGCCCACCTAGCTCTCTTCAAAATACGTTTGAGTCTACCCAGATCAGCTTTTGCCGACAAATTCACAGTAACGGTGAACCTCATATATTTTACTTGACTTGTGAAGATGGGAGTGATTGAGGCCCTAAAATCACTGAGAGGCAGATAGTGTTAATCTCTTAAGTTTCTTTTTTGTTGCAGGGGCGCCAGGAAAGACGACCACCTGCGATTTCTCGGAGTTTAAAATAAGATTGGATAGGGATAATTAATCTTTTAATCGTAAAAAGAAATCGGCTGATGTGCGAGACTACATCTTTGCATCTGCGTCCAGAAAACAGGACTGTAATATCATCAGCATATACCGCAGGATGTTGATCGCGTTTGTTAGCCTTAAAGAGAACAATTGAGCTAGCAAGATATAAGATAGGTGAAAGTGGGGAACCTTGACGCACACCTGTAATAGGGTAGAACTGACGTGCATCAGGGTCGTCTTCATAGTAGAACCCCTTGTACAGTAATATCTTCACCCTATAGGCAATTCTCGCAAGCAGCTTGAGGAACCTGAGAGAGGAGATAAGGAAGGGAATGGAGATGCTGTCAAGAGAAACAGTCAGGGCAAGCTGAAGACTGTTGTTCTGACAAAACTGGTGCACTTCACCAATTGCTAAATGGACCGAGCGCCCTTTGACAAACCCATGAAAACTCGGTTGGATTAAGTTACGCCTACTTAAAGGGTCACGGATTCTATGCGTAAGCGCTTTTTCGTGGACGGAGATAAGGGTATTTTGAATTGAAATGGACCGCATGTTTTTGGAGCATGAAACCGATTTTTTCAAAGGTAAAAAATACGGTGGCTAATATTGATGCCAGCTACATCGGATGGTGAGGCTAAAATCATAGTGACGGTCACTACTCTTCCTCGAACGGCTGTCAAAAGCTGACAAACTCGTGAAGACAGTGGAGCGATGGATTTGTAGGTGTTCGGAAGTGGGTCCAAGGAGTTAAGGATATTCGCAACAGGTAAGTCCCTGCTCCTAAAGTCACAGTGTATGGATATTACGTAGGGATAGTGACTCCTACAAAACTTTGTCAAGGCTTATACTACCGATCCAACCCTAGGCTCTCACCCTCCAACAAACAGACGTATCCTTCTTGAATATCTTCCAAAAGGAAGACAGGGAAGGATTAAGGCAAGCAATTCTCGCTCTATTTTCACTCAGCTGGAACCTAAATGTAGAGCTCTAATATTCATTCTAGAGTATCTGTCTGGCGGAAACAGAGAGATTGGAGAGGTGTAGCATTTTAGCTATGACCTTGAGTTTTGTTGGAGTAGTATTGTATATTCGACCTTTATAGGTAGTCGAAAGGATCGCGGTAGCTTGCGATGTGAGGTAGGAATTAAATTCCATCAAACTCTCAATTCCAATTCTGGGGAAGAGTTGGATAGCTGCCTGAAAGAAGGCCACTCTAATAGGGTCAAAGTGGAACCTCCTTCTAATCAACGTATCTTCTTCTAGCCGTCAGCGTATTAGGTTATGAGAGTTGGTCAGCAGTGGGCGCGACTGCTCAGTGCAGATGGATTTTAACAACCACATGCTATGTATCAGTAATATGTCGAGGAGTTAATTTGTTGTAGATCAATGAAAGGTGGGGGTTGATGGTTTATGTATAAGATAGTCGGTCCTAGCTCTGCGAAGTGCCACATTAATCCAACGACCAGTTTTGTCGTTGAAGTCAACGACTAGCATGACGTAGCTGCTACCTAAAATTGGGTCCAGGAGGTCACGAATCTTGTCAATCTTCCCCGGCCGGATGTAGACATTGGCTATGCCAATGTGTTTACCATACTTAACCGGTGATACAACTACACAAGAAAAGGCACGACACGGGTAGTTTAATAATTGTTAAGATTTTAAGGAGCATTTAAGTATAGTTAACAGACCTTGATATGAAGAGGAGTGTAGATGGGTAATGTACGGAGTACAGTAAGTGTAAATGTGCTTGGGGATAAATCGAGTAATATCCTGGGGGGGACGGATAGACCGCGTCTCCTGAAGAACTATAACATCTGCATCTCTACCAGATAGAAGCCTAAGGGCGGAAGAACTCCCGAATTCCACTGAAGAATATTCAGTGAAAAAGGCTCTTGAGTACTTCCCATCGCGTTACTGTGACCGAAGTGGGACGCCCTCCATCTGATAGGAACCGGATGCGGAAAGGTAGCCCTTTCCACTTCCAGTCACTATAGGTGAAGTCGATTCCCAATAGGCAGTATCATTATTTTCACTCAGAGTTGGCCACTGCCCAAACCAAATTTTTCCGTGCAAGCTTCATCGCAGCAATGCTCTGTGCTGAATCTGCTCGCTTTTTTTATTTAGGTGGCTTTTTGTGTTGGTTGACGTCAAGTGTTCAAACGAATTAAGTGAATTGAATAGTTTAGCTATCAAATTTATTATCATGCTTTCAAAATCAGACATAGAGGCCTGGATATTTGCCTCTAAGTTTTACAATCTCTACGTTGGACATCCTATTATCCTGCTTACCTGACGACCCACATGATTCCACGAAACTTTTCGGTTCTGCTGATATCGCCTGGTGTCGATTTTGATAGATTTTGAACGCCTTGCATTTCTTAAACCATGCTGCCATTACAATTTGAGCAAACAGGTTACAAGTCACATCTGCCCGTGTGTTCGTCTGTGGAACCGGATACCTTACATTATTTGGTAGGCTGCAGCAACTTGTCCAGTGCCCCCAATGATGACAATTGTTGCCATGAGTGTATGTTAATGAGTCTGATTCTATAACAGTAAATTTTAAATTAAGTCCCATAAACGGGTTACAACACGAGTTTGATAGTCCTAATGCTATTTCGATCGGAGCTTGACAAAAAGCCACCGGTATATGTAGACCTTTTTTACATTTTATAAATCATAAATTCGTGAATCCAGTGCTGAGATATTCACTTCTGCCAGGAATGTTGGGACATTTGCAACCTTCATCGTAGCTTGTATTGGTTTAAAGCATAATTCACCAAATTCTGTATAATTGTTCTTGAAAAAATCTATCTATGAATATGCTAGGTCAGCTGTGTTGACAGAAATTTTTAGTTCCGTTTCATAATATCTTACGGCGTTAAATAAGATTCTCTTTTTGTATCGGTCCGCGAAATTGCGAAGGAATGTATTAAACAAGTTGTTTCTTTCTTCGGTACCAACAGCTTGATGCAGACTAGATTAGACAGTTTAGGGATCGGGGGAGTTCTCCCTCCGTATTAGATACAAAAGAAGAAACAAACCCACTCAACTCTTTCGCTGAATTGCTTGCGAATTGCATACTTACAAATTTCTTTGAAGTTCCGATGTTCATTGCATTACATATTGTGTGAAAGTTATAATAATAATAAGACTTTATTAATAAAAATACATAAATGGAAGTGTCGTTTAACAAGTCCGTTAGAAAAAAAAATAAACAGTCAGTCAACAGAAAAAATAGGTCAACAATTTCTTTGTCTTCTTCCTATTAAGGCCTCAAATCAATGGGGATCTAAGCCCACCAACCAATCCAGCACGCCGCTTTCCGATTAAACCACCCGGGGTCTTTCACCTCCCGAAGAATCCAATCGGTGCGGACGATGTTGGGTAAACGAGAGACGAGGAGCTTAAGAAACCTTAGCCTTTGCTCTGGGGGACGTCCTCTTGAGAAGAAGACTAATCCCGAGATAGCCCAGGTACCCCAAAGGCGCACCTGGGTTTTCCCATTCAACGACAGATGCTGGGCCCGTTTCAGAGCCCACCTAGCTTTCTTCAGGATACGTTTGAGTCTATCCAGGTCGGCTT
This sequence comes from Pomphorhynchus laevis, assembly GCA_012934845.2. Taxonomy (NCBI): domain Eukaryota; kingdom Metazoa; phylum Acanthocephala; class Palaeacanthocephala; order Echinorhynchida; family Pomphorhynchidae; genus Pomphorhynchus; species Pomphorhynchus laevis. Next base: position 11,155 of record WNNJ02001143.1, on the reverse strand, counting down.
TCGCCGACCAGTTCACCGAAACGGTGAACCCCAGGTATTTTACTCGACTTGTGAAGACAGGGAGTGGTTCGGATGCAAATATGGAGGAGAGCGTAGAGAGTGCTAGTCTCTTAAGTTTTTTCTTGGTTGCAGGGGAGCCATGAAAGACAACCACCTGCGATTTAGCGGAGTTTAGAATAAGGTTGGATCTAGGCAACTGGTCTTTTAATCTTATAAAGAAGCGGCTGATGTCCGAGACTACGTCTTTGCACCTGCGTCCAGTGAACAGGGCTGTGGTGTCATCAGCGTACACCACTAGACGTTGTTCACGTTTAAATATTTTAAATAGAATAATTGAGGCAGCAAGATATAAGATTGGAGAAAGTGGTGAACCTTGAGGCACACCCGTAATAGGGTAGAACTGACGCGCATCAGGGTCGTCATCATAATAAAATCGCTTGGTGTACAGCAGTATCTCCACCCTGTTAACAATTCTCGCAGGCAACCCGAGGAACCTGAGAGAAGAGATAACAAAGGGAATGGAGATGCGGTCAAATGCAGCGGAAAAATCAAGGAAAACTGCCACAGCTAGCTGATGACTGTTCTCCTGACAAAACCGATGCACTTCACTAACTGCTGAATGGACCGAGCGACCTTTGACAAACCCATGGAAACCAGGTGGGATTAAATTTCGCCTAATCAGATGATCGCGGATTCTACGCGCAAGCGCTTTTTCGTAGATCGATACGAGGGAATTTTGAATCGAAATGGGCCGCAGGTCTTTAGGACAAGAGACCGGAAACTTTTTTGGAATAAAAATTCTCTTGCTAATGTTGATGCCGGCTACATCGGATGGGGTGGCTAATAGCATTGTGATGGCCACCTCCCTTCTTTGATCGGTTGTCAAAAGCTGGCAGACACGAGAAGAGAGTGGAGCGACGGTTTTGGAGGTGCTTGGAAGAGGCCCCCAGGCGTTGAGAATATCTGTGACAGATAAGTCTCTACTCCTGAAGTCTCCCCAAGGCGGGATTGGTTGCGGAGATTGAGTGGCTCCATAGTTGTGTAAGGCAAGTGACTCTTCTAAAACTTTATCAAGGCCAATTCTACCGATCCAACCCAAGGCCCTATCCCTCCAACAAGCAAACTTCTCCTTCTTGAAAATCTTCCAAAAGGAAGACTGAGAAGGGTTAAGACGAGCAATGCTCGCCCTATCCATACTCAGCTGGAACCAATATCTGGTGCGCCAGTATTCATTCGAGAGAGTCTTTCTGGCGGAAGAAGAGAGATTAGGGAGGTTAAGTAGTTTTGCTAGAACCTTGAGTTTCGTCGGAGTGGGATTGAAAATGCGACCTTTATAGGTTGTAGAAAGCAATGCGGTAGCTTGCGAAGAGAGGTAGGAATTAAATTCGGTTAAATTCTCATTACCAATTCGGGGGAAGCGTTGGATAGCAGCTTGGAAGAAAGCCACTCTGATCGGGTCAAAGTGGAATCTTCTCCGAAGCAGCGTATCCTCCTCTATCCGCCAGCGAATTAGATCATGAGATGTGGACAGATGCTGTCGCGACTGCTCCGTGCAGAAGGGTTTTAACAACCATCTCTCGTGGAGCAGTAATAGGTCGAGGAGTGAATTCGTTGATGTGCAATGAAATGTAGGGGACGGTGGTTTGTGAATAAGATAACCGTTCCTGGCTCTGCGGAGAGCAGCATTAATCCAACGACCAGTTCTGTCGTTGAAGTCACCTAGTACAATGTCATAGCCGCTATCGATAATACCATCCAGAAGGTCACGGTTTTTGTGAATCTCTCCTGGACGAATGTAGACGTTGGCTAGACTGAGGCGTTTACCGTTCTTAACGAGTGAAACTACTAGACAAGACAGGGCAGGACAAGAGTAATTTAGCAGTAGGGAGGACCTTAAAGAGCATTTAACTAGGGTCAAGAGTCCTTGAGATGAAGAGGAGTGAGGTGGGGTTATGTACGGAGTATAGTGGGAACAAATTTGCTTTGGGATAAATCGAGTAATGTCCTGGGGGAGACGGATAGACCGCGTCTCCTGGAGGACTATAACATCTGCGTCTCTACCAGATAAAAGTCTAAGGGCAGAAGCACCTCCCGAATTTCACTGAAGAATATTCAGTGAAAAAGGCTCAGGTTTACTCACCATTGGGCTAAATTAGTTGGAAGGGGGATGCCAACCTAGACAGAGCTAGGTGCAGGAGGGTTACCCCCACTGCCACTAGCCCCGTCGCGGGTCGTACCCCCCAGGGCAATATCTTCATTTCCCAGAGAAGCCTTCTTATCCTTGATCATCTTCCCCACCTTGGGGGGTGGGACTGTTCTGGCCGAAGCCCCCCTCTTCTTGGAGTGGGGGGTTTTAAGCTCGTTAGGCATGGGGGCAGCTGTTGTCCCTACAAAAGAGGATAGCAGAGGTCCAATCATTGTTTGAAATTGCGAAAAAATTACTCGTTTCTGGTTATCAAGAAGTTGAATGATGTCAGCGTTTGACATCCGGTCGGCTGATGAACCAGCAGCAGAGGCGTAGTTGATCGGGGTTCTAGGCTTAACAAACAGTTGTTTATATTCTTTAGATATTCTGCAGCGCCTTGACCAGGCCGGATGTTCCCCTCCACAATTAGCGCAAGAGGAGGAGGCCTGACATCTTTCCCCTTTTAAAGCATACTGACAATCCCCAGCACCACAAACACCGCATACCAAGGCCTTGCTGCATGTAGAGTACCAGTGGCCCCAGGCATGGCACTTGTTACAGTGTGGGAATGTGAGTCGGTCTTCGTCAATTAGAGTGAATCCTAAGTTAAAACCTAGGAAAGGATTCGCTGACGATTTAGAGAGAAGCAGACCGGAATCAAGATCTGTATTTGCAAAAGCCACTGGGAGGGGGTCGCCCCCCTTACCTAGGACTTGCCTCACTGATTGGAGGCCATACAATTTTTTCAGAGTTATCAAATCTTCTTCTGTTAGAAACAATGGAAAATTAGATATTTTAACTGAGCACTGAAGGGGTTTCAACGTTATGGAACCAGAGTCCAAAAGGTGCTTGTCAAAATAATCTTTGTATTCCTTTAATAAAGAGGCATTCGGGAAGGAAACTCTTACAGTATTGTCCAAAATCTTCACTGAATTGAACAGCACCCTGTTTGGATGAATTGATACAAACTTTCGCAAAAAGGTTGAGAAGAGATTGTGTTTCTCTATTGGTTTTTTTGAATTGATGATGCACAGGTTAGCTAATTTTGGAATCGGGGGTAGCAGCCCCTTATCTGCATTTAATAAACACGAAACATCACTAACCTGATTAGAATTGTCTCCAGTAGACGAAAGAATTGAACCAGATCGTTCATTACTACCATATTTCATTGTAAAATCACCAAAAGTTGTAGAGCTTTGAAGCTCCGATAGCGTTTTAGCATTCATTTTTTTGCAAATTTTTAAGTGGCGTTCCCAAATTTTTAAGTGGCGTTCGTGTGAAAGTTAGGAATACACTTGTTTTGGTTGATTATGTTAATGCTTTGTTTTGCTTTATTCGATCGCTCGCTTTTCTTGTGTTTTTATTTTATTAATTTAGCAAGGCACAGCATATAAATACATGTTTATGTCGTTTTAATGTACAAAATTGTAAAATATTTTCCTGGTGATGGTAGTTGCCATTTAAATATTTAATAATCAAAAAAACAGTCAGATAAAATGTTACAACAAACGAACAAGTGCGGAGCTTTAAACGATTCAGAAATCAAAATGAGCGAATGCAAAAAATGGAACAATCTTGGTAAAGTATTAGGTAAAAATATGATTTCTTCTTCAAATACAGATTACCAGGTTAGTGCAGTTTCATTGTCTGATTTTTAGGGTGCGGGGGTACTCCGCCTATCCCTAAATGGAAAACTATGGTGGTGATTTCACTTACGCAGCCAGTGGAGAGACAAAATCTCTTTAATATGTTTCTTAGACAATTCGCAGACAAATATGTCAACAGAGTTCTATTTAACTCGATTAAGTTCTTCGAAACTGAAATAAAAATTTCATTGGCAACAGCTGACACATTGAAAGAATACGTGTCATTCTTTGAAATGTATTTGAAGAATATGGGTACCATTCAACCAAAACCTATACTAGCATCGATAAAAATCTTTAATCTTCCACAACAATTGGAAGATAATGATATTGGAGTGTTGAAGCAAGTTTATAAAATCTCCAATTTCAGATTAATATTTGGGAAAAGTGGCTTTTCCCTGCCAGAATCATCAGAATCACGGATATGAAGATTAATTCGCCATTAAGATTTAAAGAAATGGTTTCTGCTCTTGCTTTATTATTCTGTGCCAATCCGGTTATATCTACGCAAATTGCCGTTCCTGAATCTAAAAAGACACCCACGCCGTTCCACCATCAAGAGTAATAAACTTTTGAAGGGCAAGGCTAAAGGCGCCGATAAGGGAAATGAAGATAATGTCCGTGAGCAAGTGCCTACTTTGGATGGCGCTAGTGGAGGGAAGGACAACCTTTCCGCCCCTAGCTCTGTCTAGGGATTAGGCAATCCCACCCAGCGGACCTAACACAATGCAGAGTACTCGTAAGCCTTTTTCACTGAACATTCTTCAGTGGACTTCGGGAGGAGCTTTTGCCCTTACTTCTATCTGGTAGATATGCAGATGTTATAGTCCTTCAAGAGACGCGGTCTATCCGTCTCCCCCAGGACATTACTCGATTCATTCCTAAGCACATTTGTTCCCACTATACTCCGTACATAACCCCTCCTCACTCCTCTTCATCTCAAGGACTTTTAACTCTTGTTAAACGCTCCTTAAGATCATCTATTCTACTCAACTATTCTTGTCCAGCCCTTTCTTGTTTAGTAGTTTCACTCTGTAAGAACGGTAAACGCCTCAGTTTAGCCAATGTCTTCATCCGTTCAGGTGAGATTCACAAGAACCGTGACCTCCTGGATAGGATTATAGATAGCGCTTATGACATGGTACTTGGTGACTTCAACGACAGAACTGGTCGTTGGATTAATGCAGCACTTCGCAGAGCCAGGAACGATTATCTTATTAACAAACCACCGTCCCCCACCTTTCATTGCACATCAACGAATTCACTCCTCGACCTATTACCGCTCTATGTGAGGTGGTTGTTGAAACCTCACTGTACGGAGCAGTCGCGACAACATCTGTTCACCTTTCATGACTTGATTCGTTGGCGGATAGAAGAGGATACGCTGCTTCCAAGGAGATTCCACTTTGATCCTATCAGAGTGGATTTCTTTCAGGCAGCTATCCAACGCTTCCCCCGAATTGGCAATGAGAGTCTAACCGAATTTAATTTCTACCTCTCTACGCAAGCTACCGCGATACTTTCGACTACCTACAAAGGTCGTATTTACAGTCCCACTCCGAGAAAACTCAAGACCTTAGCGTAAATGCTCCGTCTTCCCAACCTCTCTGCTTCTGCCAGGCAAGTTCTCTCGAAAGAATATTGGATCACTAGATATAGGTTTCAACTTAGTAAGTATAGGGCAAGCATTGTTTTCCTTAATCCAGCCCGGTCTTCCTTCTAAAAGATATTCAAGAAGGAGAAGTTTGTCTGTTGAAAGGATATAGCATTGGGCTGGATTGGAAAAATAGGTCTCGACAAAGTTTTGTTGGAGGAGTCACTATCTTTACATAATAATGGAGCCACTCAATCACCTCAACCAACCCGCCTTGGGGAGACTTTAGGAGTAGAGATCTATCTGTCACTGATATTCTTACCTCCTTGGACTTCTTCCGGGCACCTCTAGATTCGTCGCTACATTCTCTTCTCGTGTCTGTCAGCTTTTGACAGCCGAAAAAAGATGAGAAGTGGCCGTCACAATGCTATTAGCCACCCCTTCCAATGTGGCCGGCATAAACATTAGTAGTCGTGTTTTTATTCCAAAGAAAAATCCGGTCTCTTATCATAAAGACCTGCGGTCAATTTCAATTAAGCATTACCTCGTGTCGATTTTACGAGAAGCGCTTGTGCGTAAAATCCGCAATCATCTAAGTAGGCGAAACTTAATACCACCAGGTTTCCATGGGTTCGTCGCAGGTCGCTTTGTCCATTCAGCTGTATGCGAAGTGTATCAGTTTTGTCAGGAGAATAGTCATCAACTTGCTATGACTGTTTTCCTTGATTTTTCTGCTGCATTTAATCAGGTCCCTTGAGTTGCCTGCGAGAATTGTTAACAGGATGGAGATACTGCTGTACACCAAGCGATTCTATTATGAAGACGACCCTGATGCGCATCAGTTCTACCCTATTACGGGTGTGCTTCAAGGTTCCCCTCTTTCTCCAATCTTATTTCTTGCTGCCCCCATTAAACTTTTTAAAATATTTAAACGTGACCAACGTCTAGTGGTATATACTGATGATACTACAACCCTGTTCTCTGGACGCAGGTGCAAGGACATAGTCTCGGACATCAGCCGATTCATTTTAAGATTAAAAGACCAGTTAGCCTAGTCCAATCTTATTTTAAACTCGGCCAAATCGCAGGTGGTTGTCTTCCATGGTGCCCCTGCAACAAAGCAAAAACTTAACAGATTAGCACTCTCTGCCCTCTTCTCAATTTTGACTAATTAACCACTTTCTACCTTCACGAATCGAGTAAAATACCTGGGGTTCACCGTTACGGTGAACTGGTCGGCGAAATCTGACCTGGATAGACTTGAACGTATCCTGAAGAGAGCTAGGTGGGCCCTGAAACTGGCCCAGCATCTGTCATTGAATAGGAAAACCCAGGTGCGCCTCTGGGGCACTTGGACTATCTCGGGATTAGTCTTCTTTTTATAGGACGTCCCCCAGAGCAAAGGCTAAGGTTTTTCAAGCTCTATGTCTCTCGTTTACCCAGCATAGTTGGCCTCGTTTGGACTCTTCGGTGGTGAAAGACCCCGGGTGGTTTTGTCGGAGGGCGGCGTGTTGGATTAACTGGATGACTCAGATCCCCCAAGACCTGAGGCCATAAATTATAGGACTTTAAACATAATGTAGAAATAAGAATTCTCAGACATGTTATGTTTTTTCATTTTCTCTAACTGATTACTTTCTTTTTATTATTCGCATGTATTATTGTTTTTAAGAAAATCTTTATTTATTTATTAAATAATAGTTTTCTTGTTTATATTTAAATCGTTTTCTTGTTTATATTTTAATTTTTGTATCGTTATATTTAATATATAATTGGAATTTTTTTATTAATTTTTATACATCAGTATAGAAATTGGTAATCTTCAAATACGGAATTTGAAGATTAAATATAATTTGTTAGCAAGAATCTTAATGTAAAAAATAGCTTGTCGATTAAATGCTAATAATTCAAAAATAGAAATTAGAAGTACCTGATGTGCAGTAGTTTTTGAAAATTGCAAACAAGGCTCCTACCCAAAATGAATAACACGAATCAACAAGCTTATTGGTTCGACCTTGAAATCCGCCTTCAAAACTCATTTGTCTAAAAACAGCCCATCTCTAAAATAATCAAATTAATACACAAGTCTCACATTATTTTATCATACAAGAAATCTATCAGCATCACAAAGATGTAGTTTGCTTAATATCGCCAATGCAGCTGCTCCACAGTAACTGTATCCCCCGTGAGCTTCGTTATAGGGTGAAGCCCCAAATCCACCTTCGTATGTTTGACAACTCAAATTAGAATAAAACATTAAAAATTGATATTTGAAGATTTATACCAACCTTACAATCCAGTTTGTTGTTTGATCGAAAAGTTCATCGTCTAGCATGTTTAGAAGAGAACAAGACGAAACAGCACAATAAACAGCTCTTAAAAATTAAATGAAAAATTAAATTTTGAATTTAATTAAAATGACACGGAAATTATTTTAAGAATTACTAAAGATAGTTCATAAAATATCAACTTGGTAAATTGTACATGAAAAATATTATAAAAAATTAAATTAAAAAATTAAAATTTTCATAATTTTATGTTAGAAGGTTAAATTAGATTTATTAAAAAAAGCAAGTCTTAAATATTTAGTTTGTTTTAATGTTCACAGCGGCCTCCGTTTGTTTTAAACACGTTTTTCAAAATCGACAATTACAATTTAATGTAATTGCTATATGAAAATACACTTACTTTGAAATATTATATTGCTAACCGTTCGTAACATTAATTATTAATTATTAAATTTATTAATAATTATTATTTATTAATTACGTCAATTGTTACGTATTATTAAAGCCAGCAATAAATAATTATATTTAATTTGATTAAATATTTAATATTTTTAAAATATATTATTATGATTTATATATCATTTTTGTGTTAAAAATTTTGATTTTGTTTTATTTATGTTTTTAATATTACGAATAAATTTTGTTTAAATATAATTCCGTTTATTGTTAATTAAATCAGTTTTTAAATCATAATAATTATTTATTTAAATAATTTACTAACAGAATATGTTGATTAACTATTATTAATAACCAATTAGTAAACGATCGATTATTTAACCACAAAATTATAAGAAATGTTTAGTAAAAATCATAAAAATCATTTTGCTGGATGAACTTTAACTGAACTTTCGTCAGTTTTCAGGTAACTATCTAGTGTACAATAAATAAAAAATTAATTTATCTTTAATATTGATATATTTTATTAATCGTCATAAACTAACAAGCATACAATAAATTACAAATTAATTTATCTTTAATATTTTTTAATATTCTTGCTAAATTAAAATAAATATTGATAAAGCTAGTAATAACTTTGTCTTTATATGCAAAAAGCTTTATTATGATATACTAGCGAAAGAGGTTAATTCTAATGATTTAAATGTAAATCCAACATATGAACGTAGTGAGTTGAGTTTTGAAACAATTATTAAAAGTCACTGTTCTATAATGGATAAAAAGGGTATAAAGGCTGAATCAGATAATAAAACTATACCTGTATTATATTGGAATACAAAATTACATAAAAATCCAATAAAACCTAGGTTCATATGTAGTGCGTTTAAATGTACATTAAAACCACTTTCTGACTATATGAATAAAATACTTAAAGTAATTAAAGCACACTTTAAAAAATATTGCAAGGTAATCAAAATTAATACTGGTATAAAACACTATTTCAGTATTAATTCTACAAAAGAATTTTTAGAACAGACAAAAGGAATAAATTTTCAAAATATAAATACATACGATTTTAGTACGCTTTATACAAATCTAGATTTAGTAGATATTAAAGAAGCGTTAGTAAAATTAATTAATCTTATATTCGGAAAAAGATATACATATATGTTATAATAATTATAACGCCTATCTAACAAAAATTAAACCATCAAGTAAATATAAATATATGGATAAAATTGAATTAATAGAAACCTTAAATATTTTGATAAATCAAAATTATTTAAAAGTAGGGACATCTATATTTAGACAAGTAAAAGGTGTTACAACACGAGGTAATAGTATCCCAATTATAGCTGACTTGTTTTTAAGCTTTATAGAATATGAATTTGTTCATAACTGTGTAAAAACTAAATCTAAACAATATAAATATATGAAATATATGTTTCGATACATTGATGATATATGTGTATTTAATTCTAATAATTTTTATTCAATTAGTGAACAAATTTATCCAGAAAGCCTTATTCTTAACAAAACCAATATTAATGATAAAGAAGGTGTATATCTAGATATGAACATTAAATTAACATTAACTAAAACTATTATTAATTTATATCGTAAAGATGACATTTTAATTTACAAGAAACATATTTTTGTATGAGCATTCATGCATACCATACAATATAAAATATAATACATTAGATAATGAAATTTTAAGAATTTCAACAATATGTAACGATATTGCCTTTCTTCAAAATCATTCAAATAATTTAATAGATACATATTTTAAACTAGGTTACTATAAAAATAACATCAAGCAGAAAATAGTAAAATATATAAATCAACACAATAATATAAAGAATAAATTTAAACTCTTAAGTGGCAAATTTTTATTGATGGATAATAAATAATATACTTTGTATTAGAATAAGATACTAGATAGTTTTATCAGAGGAAATACATCATTAGCATGTATTTGGCCCCGCTGCTATGTTGGGTAGAGGAGTTAGGGGCCGAAACCTGATAGCATAGCAGTTCCTCCTGATGACCTCTAATTCTTATTCTGATACAACGTCTGTTATTTATTAGTCAATTCATAAAAATGACGTTTATTTTGAATTTCAATTTTTATTTTAACTTGATTTAAATTATAGAAAATCTAAAAACAATTATTAATTTTATTATTTAATTATTAAATTTTGATTTAGCATTATTATGTTTTGTTTATTTTGTCATTATATTAAATACGTAGACTCAGTTAGCTGATTTGATTTATCAAATTACATACAGTAACATATCGATTTTTCAACAATGATATTATCCAAATATGAATACAAAAGTTTATTGTATAGAAACTATATAAGAAAGAGTATATTAAGGTATAGGACACAAGCTACATATTCGATTTCGATTTCTCTTTAAATCACAATTAATGAAATTTACAATGCAAATATTAATTTACATTTCAGAGATAATCAATTATATCTGTTCTTCTAGAAGTAGTTTAGAACTATAAAGACCAACACTTTTCATGATTCAGAAAAATGTTATTTTCTATCGATTAGTGAATGTTCTTCATTCACTAATAGTCTGATAAAGACTATTAGTTAATAAATAGTCTGATAAAGCTAATTTGTTAATTTTTAAAGCAAACCCATCATTGTTTGGCTGACCGGAAACTCGCCAATGGCGAGTTTCCGGTTTTTCGTCAAATTTTTTTGACCCGAAAACTCGCCAACGTATAAAATAGGGAATCCCTTTTAAAAACAAAAGAAAATGTAGATTTAAAATTTTAATTTTCGAAATTCCAAGAGTTAAGGGCTTCTAAAAAAGTAAAAATATCTTCTTGATATAAGACAAAAACTCTTCTGAATAAAAAATAACCGTTCGACTTCCTGATGTTAACCCAGAATCGTATTGAAGAAAACGAAAACCATTTAAAGTTGTCTGAAGTTCAAGAGGAATATCATTTTCGGGTCCAGGAGTATAATTGTCCCTTTCGTTTCTTATTTTCTTAGCATAGTCTCTCATGTTTTCAAAAGATGTT